>ADNK01003187.1:15000-39761 GCA_000320545.1 Bigelowiella natans CCMP2755 | reverse complement strand
AAAAGAGAGAAAGGGCCCCCTACACCCTTCTTCCCCTTACTCATTTACTTTTTGTATCCCCCTCTTATTTCTATATTTGGGGGGCCGGGGCGGGGAGGACGTCTATTGGGAATACATCCCGAAGGTAAATTACATTTAATTGAAAAATTTTTTTTTTAAAATGTTGTTTGGGGGGGGAAACAAGTTAACCCTGGGGGTTTCCTGAAAAAGACGGGTTAAAAAACCAATTGGGCCTTTGGGCCCGCTAAAAGGGGTCAACTTCACCATCATCTCATTTACCCCGGGGGTTTGGCCGTTCCTTCTTGTTTAATTTTTTTCAAGGGGGGTTCCCCCCCCCCCCCCCCCCCCCCCCTTGTACTTCCGCACTCTGCGATGACTGTCATCATCATCAGCAGCAGCAGCAGCATCGTTATCAGCATCATCTGTGTTATCGTCGTTACTTCCATCGTCATATCTATGGTATAAAGACCTCCTCAATACTATTATCAACGTCATTATCCTCTGTATATTTGCTTCGGTTCTGACGACTCGTTGTTTTTACTCCTCTCCCGCCCTTTTTTTATTATGCGCCTCCTCGCTCCCCTCTCCATGACCTATCCCCTCCTCCTCCCCTGCGCCCGTTGTTGCTGTGGGTAGATCGCGTGCGGGGGGGGGTACTGGGGCAAGTTGTTGATCGATAGAGGTCTGCTTTCCTCGCACGATGCTTTTGTGGTGGAAATGGTGACGGCAGCGGCTATACTCTGAGCAGCGATATGGCATTTGTAAGGGGTTGACTGGGTTGGATACGACATGCGAGAGTTGAAGACTGCATGGACGAAAGTCAGGTATTAACTCTGTGTGTATATATATATATATATATATATATATATAGTATAGATAGATATCTACATAGACAACACTGGCTATACTTGCTATGTATCTTCCAACTCTTTTTGTTGGAAATCATGCGCCGCCCAGGCAGCACGCAGTATCATCGCCGACTTATTCGCTGCGCTGCTTTCACATCGTAATCATAACACATACGAAGGCGTGGGGGGCCTGAGGTCTTGAAGGGCCGAGGCGGAGACGGTGGAGGTCAGGCAGCAACACATCGGAGTGTTCTCTCATTATAGCGAATGTGTTTATTATTGTTGTATAATATATATATATATATATATATATATATATATATACATAGTTATTATATATTTCCGACGATTTGTCTTACCAGTGATTTGTTTAGTACTAGTTTTTATCTGAATCTATTACTGTTCTCCCCTCTCCTCAACGCCGTCTTCGCACCACAAAGAAGAGAACCGCAGCTTAATGCTTTGCTACCCGGATGATTTCGAGGTCTCGATGGAGGTATTGTTAATATGCATTGGTGCGGGAGGAAACACGTACACACTGGCCCCACCCTCATGCCAATAGTAACGTTTTTTTTTCCTTTTTAGAATATTTGGTATATTTAAAAGATTAGATGAAACAACTCATTATCTCCTCTTCGGTACGATGGCAGAGCGTTGCGCTGAAGTGCCTCGAGAACTATACCGGCGACATTGTCATCCACATCGGGGTCGGAGCACTACTCACTTAGACCGTGAGAGACGAAGAGGAGGGAATCGCATATGCGTTGTTTCCATTTGCGTCTTCAAACGTCATAATCGTATTGTTTTCCAAAGAAATTCGCTTTATAGTTCTCAAGTCACAATCATTCACCGATCCCCTCCCCCCCCCCCCCCCCCTTCCTTCCGGTCGTACCTTGAATGAATGCAACACAGGAGAACTTTCCAAACACGCACCAAGAAAACCCGTGGGGACGCTCCACCTCCAGGTTCATCCTTTTTCTTTCTTTCCACCCTCCCCTGCCTCACGCGGACACTCGCCAGCAGCTGCTTTGATTTCCGCGCTGGGCGGTGCTTGTGGGCGAGAAATGGCGCTCAATTTCTCGACGAGAAATCAGCCATCACCATCTTTGTTTTTCCCCCCAAAAGCAAAGACCAATACCGCCATCAAATCATACATCATCAATCAGTATGGCTTTATGTGTGCTCCGGGCTGAGAATCCACCATTTCTCTACCCCTCCCCCCTTCCCCTCTCCCGCATCTCTCTGTCTATCGTTCGCACCCATTTATCGATGATTCCGTGCATCCTCACAGCGACTTTCAACTTGAGCTCGCTCATGGGTTCCACAAGGTCAGTGAGTAGTAGGTTTTCGGGCTCCGAAGAGTCGTTTCTATCTTTATTCTTCCTTGTGGTGCTGTTATCTCTGCTGTGAAATGACAATTATCACTGCCCTGTTGTGTCTCCTGCTCCTCCTCCTCCTCCTCCTCCTCTCCCACTCCCTACAGATTCTGCAGCTCCCCCTCCCCTCTTGGCCGATGAGTGTCGATTGCTTGGTTTGTTATAGAGCATAACTCATGTGCGCCATGCGAGCAGAAGAAAATGCTGCTGAATAGTAGCTGTAGCTGTAGCTGGTAGTAGTGGTAGTAGTAGTGGTGGTGGTGGTAGAAGTAAACAACACAATGAAGCACAAGCTGCTCGATCCTCGTTCCTATATCCATAATAACAGCGTTCCTTACTTCCGAACTTGTAGGTAGAATATATAAACATATATATATATATATATATATATATATATATTATATCAATACTGTTTGAATGATACGCCTGGCAGACTGTCTGGAAGAGGTCCGACCGAACCAACATCGACGACATGCAGCTACGGCACATCCCAAGGTATTCCGACGATGATGCTGCTGCTGCTGCTGATGATGATGATGATGATGATTATGATGATATACTCTGATTGTAGAAGCGATGATAGCGGTGATGAGGCCAATATTAATAGCAAGGATGGTAGTGGGTGCTCGTGGCTATTGTAATGATCACGATGTAATATTAGTTGTCTTGATTGGTTCGATTGGTGTTTGGAGCGGCAGCAGACATTTCATGCATATTCTGAACAATGACGATGCTGAGTAGAGTGCGAATAATTTCTTATTTTCATTTTGTCGCCCTCCCTCCCCCCCCTCCCTTTACTGGAATTGTGGCAGAGACGAGAGGATTGATGTGGTCCAATGCGCGCCTTGCACGAAGCATCTGGTCTGACATTGGCCGGTAGGTGCTCACTTGATGGCGATGAGGACCATGAAACATGGCCTCTAGTGCACGTGTGTGTTTATGAACACGCGTGTGTCACAAGAACACGTGTGCAAAAGAAGCAAAACACATGGTGTGAAAAACCAGAAAAGAACGTGCAAACACACAAGGCTTGCAATTTGCCTTTGCCACATGCATGAAAACGCAATGATCTTTTCACAATGCAGCTTTGCTTGGGGCCCAAGAGCGTTCACTCGTTGTGTTCACGTGCCACTGCCTGTCATTGTGTGCATTGCAAAAAACGCACACGCGACGGTTTCGAAACATGGAGGAGGCATGCATGTTTGGTGTCTGTGAAGGAACATGCAAATGAAGTTGTTGGGAAACCAGTGCGACCACTGAGAGCATCCTCCCAGTGTCGGCTTCTGTCTCTGCCAAACTAGCAAGCTCGTCGCCGCTCATTCAGCAAAAACAATCAAACTTTCCAATGAACAATGAAACCCTGATGACATTGGTGACTTCAGAACACACGCATGTGCACGCTCAAACAAACACACTGACCGCTTTCAAACTTCTAGCGAACTGACTGCCAGATGCGGGTTCGCTGCCATTGACCAATCGAGGCAGCTACGTGCACACAAACTTGGTTTTCCCAAACCACTTGCTTCCCATTTGATGACTCAATTTGCTCATCAACTGACAGCACCAACCAAACCCAAAACTGCCAAAACTGCAGGGCATTTCAACGGGATCAACTTGACTTGATTGACCACTTTCAACGGTCAAATTCCTTTGAATTTTCCGCCGTTGCATCATTCCCCCCTTTTTTGAATTTGCGGACGTCGCAAAACCAACTTGATGCAACAATCCATGTGCACTTGCACAAACTGAACGGAACACTTGGAAACTTGGACTTCCATTGCAAGTTCAATGTGACACGAAGGCTCCACGATCAGGTGCCTTGCGGGCACGAGTGTGCATCAGAACGTTGCGTGCACTGATGTCAGCATCATCCTCTTCTTCCTCATCCCCCGATGAATCATTGAACAGATCTTGATCACTCTCCGACGAAGACGCTTCATCCTGTGGTGGCACTGCAGCTTCCGGTGATGCTGTGAAGGTGCCAAAGGGAGACAAGCACTTTGCATGAACTGCGTTTCGATGACTTGTTTCAGGATCTTCCACTCTGCAAGTGTTGGAATCTCTGATGCTCGCTGTGATCAGGACGGGGCCTGTCTTTTTCAGCGCGAAATGCGGAGCAACACGATGCCCTTTGCGGTCCTCATCACGGCACAACCACACTGGATCCCCCACTTTGCATCGTTTCAGTTGCCCCATCTTGTCATTGCGTTTGAAGTTTTTCAAGAATCTCCATTCAGATCCATCCGTCAGGAACAACTGTCTCATCTTCTTTGCAATTTGAATGCGAGAGTCAATGTCGTCTCCGACTTTCTCCTCTCTCACAGGTGCACGTTTGCCGTTCAAGTCTCCTTCCAACTTGGGTTGAAACCCGAACAGGAGCTCAGCGCACGAGTTTCCTCGAGCATTGGGCAACAAAGTGTTGGCTGAGAAGACAGCATGAGGTGATTCTTTGTGCCAATTGTGTCTCGATTCAGACTGTTGTGTGAGCTGTGCCAATGTTCCGTTGTTGAGCACTCCATTCTTTCTTTCAATCAGTGAGTTGCCCGTTTTGGATTTGCTCGATGTGGTGAGTTTTGCAAAACCGAATCTGTTCTTCAAGTGCAACATGACGCTGTTCACAAATTCAGGTCCCTGGTCAGTGAGGATCTCACGAGGTGCACCAAACACGACAATGAAGTCGAATGGAAACTCTGCCATGACTTCAGCGTCAAGTTTCTTGCAGTGTTTCGCGAAAATGCATCCTGTCGACAAGGTGCACGCATTCAGCATGTGGTGACACTTTCCTTCCATGCGTCCAATGGCATCAATCGACACGGCTTCCATTGCTCCTCTCATCTGCAGCTGCTTGCAAGGCAATTGCTTCATGCGAGATTTTGTTCTGATGCATGCCTGACAGGTTGCAACACATTTTTTGCATGAATGCGTCAAGCCTTTCCAGCAATGTGCTTGCAGGATTTTTGTTGCCATGTCATTTGCACATCTGTGATTTGCAAGATTCGTTGTGTGGTGGGCGTCCATGATTTCAGTCCGACATTGATCAGGAACCACAATGAGCAAAGGGACACTGTGGTCGTCGTTCTCACAGTCGCCGCACTTGTGCAAGGCATTGTCCACAATTTTGCATTGTGCCGCAGCAAGAGCATGATTTGGATTGCCTTCATTTTCCAGAGCTGCGAACATTTCAGTGAACTCTGCCCGTTGTTCTGCAGGTAGGCGCTCAGATGATGCATCGCACTTGAGCTCCACCTCCACACTGTCCGACTGCAAAGGTGAGAACTCCATTCCGCATTCCATTGTGTCACAGTTCTCCATGCATTCATCTGCTTCATGCGCCAACGTGGAGCACGGGTGGATCATTGAGTCCCCGTCGAAGCGCGCAGCATCAACTTCAGGAGTGAGCTTGCTCTGGTTTGATTTGTTTTTTGTGTTCATCCTTTCAAAAAGGATGCGAAACTTGGACTCGTCAAAGCCCACCTTCTTCGCCACATCACAACACAGTTGTGAGCAAGCAAGTTCAACCTCTGCATCTGTGGGATGGTGTCCAACTGCCGGTTGGTTGCAGCTCAAGCAGGTGCCATTTTTTGATTCATCACCAAAGCATTTGAGCATTGCCGAAGCATGGTGGAGAGGGAAGAGATTGACCAGTGTTTCTTCATCCGCATCATCTTCAACACTGTGTCCAGGCCCACTGATGCAATCCGCATTTTTGTGGCTCGGGCCCTCTCTGTGTTCAACACCCACTGGCATGTGCGAGTTGCAAGCTGCGGAGATTCTGGTGTGAGGTTCGCGCAATTGATCTTGTCCATGTGCCACCATGTGCATGGCAACCTTTGCATCCATTCTTGCACGCGTTGGAAATCCCTCAATGAAGATGCTGAAGCAGTCCAGACTCCTAGCACCGTTGTCAAATTCTTTTCTCATTGCGTGCCATTTCATCTGATGTTTGCGCCAGGTGAAGCTGAAGCAACATGTGAGGCGCTCCACCCCATCAACCACTTGAGACAGAGCAGCTCCACCAGCACGTTTGGACGCATCCACATCCACAAGGAATGGACTCTCACGGGTGATGTGTTCGAACTTGGGCACATGCAAAGACGAAGACTTCAGCACATCCCTCGCAGCATCTGAAGCCATCTGTTGTTCTTTTCCCCAGACTTGTGGAGCTGTTTTTGAATTCAGGATGCTGACAGGTCGAATGATGTTCCAGAAGTCTTTGACACATCGTGGATGACAGATGAATGATCCCATGATGCGTTGCACCGATTTGAGGAATCGTGCTCCCTTTTCAGGTGGTTGGAGTGCATCCAGGGGATGCATCCTCTTCGGGTCTGGGTGATGTTTGCCATTTTTCCTGACAACTCCCACCATGGACAACTCTTTTGGAAACGCTTGTGATTTTTCAGCAGATGGGCACAAGTTCTTGGTCTCAGCCCTCTGCACAAATCTGGTGAACTCCAACAATGCTGCCATGAACGTGTCCCCCATGTTGCAGTGATCATCCACATGAACCACAGTGTCGTTGAGTCCTTTGATGATTTGGATCATCAACCACGCAAACATCTGAGGAGCATTTTTGTGTCCGAATGGCAGGCCCAAACTTGATCTAGCACATTTCTGAGTTGCAAATGCGAAGGTCATTTGCGTTTTCTTTGTGCACCCCATCTGTGGCCAGCCTGATTTAGCGTCGGTTGATGTCACCCAGTTTTTCGTCATTGCTTTCCGTGTGGTGTTTTCCGTCATCGGCACAACGAAGTGCATCAATTCCACAGCATCGTTGACCTTTTTCATGCTGATGACCACCCGACAGGTGCTCTTGCCTTTGTCCCAGACAGGAAATGCAGGTGAAGTGGCTGTCACTTTTTCTTCATTCGACACTTCACAACATGACCCATGTTTTTCCAGTTCTTCCAACTCAGTCTCCATCGCATTCAATCTGTCCGGGGGCAATCGGTGAGCCTTTTGGTGCACAAATTTCTTTCCTGGTAGAAGGCAATCGTGGACTTCGTGTTTCGGCACACGCAATTCTCCTGTCTCAGGTGCATTTTCCACAAATCGCGACGAACAACGACACAGGACACGACGTAGGTAACAAAATTGTTCTCTTGACGTCATGAGTGTGGAACCCGCGCGGAACTCTTTCTCCACTCTGTTCAGCATGCGCAAGCAGTCTCCCGAAGCAAGTTCCGCATTGGTACGTTCTGATTCTCTATGGACGTATTGGAGCGATACGATCTTGCCGAGACTATGTTTAATTTCCTCATCAGGTACCCCCGTACCGCAGACGTGGTCGCACTCTCTCAATCGGGAATCCGCTGCATCTAACAGGTCGAGTGTTTCATGGACTAGACATGAATTTAATAGCCTTTTAGCTTTGTTTCGTTTACCTTCGTTAACACCCGCATCCTGGGCTACTGCAGGCAAGGCCAGCAAGTTGCTTTCCAGTATAAGTGAGTTCGCATTTCGAAGGTGAGAAGTGCAGGGATAAGAGCAAACAGGTGTGCCATCAATTGTGACTTTACGGTGTTCGGGTTTGGGGTCTGGGTACGACATGATGCGGTATAGGTTTCTCATATCTTGGCCAATTATAAATTCAAAGTTTACATTCCCATCCAGGACTATAGCAAAAATCCTGAGCCTTACGTATCCCCCCCGAGCGGTTTTGCACTTCACTCTTATCTCAAATTCCACCTCACCCTCCATGCGGACACAGGTAGTACTTAAACCTCTAACCTGGCCACTCATCTTTGTCCTTTTCATTTTTACACCTAGCTTACTGAGCAATTTGATCTTTTGCAGGCTAATGGTGGTAGGCTGCGATCCATCGTCAAGGAGTGCTTTCATCTCAGCAGGTCCACTCTTGCCTTCCACAAATACCCTTAGCACATTGCGTTGGCGTAAAGACTCATTTGCATTGTAGGGCTTAGAGGCGATGTTGACCTGTGGGATATTTATTTTTGCTAACTCTGTCATATCGTTTTCCACAGTTTGCACTACGTCCTTGCCGGATTCCCTCCAGTCACTATTCAAGGTATTAGAAGAGGGATGGGGGCTAGGGTTTACTTTGGGGTAACTCGCATCCACTGTGACCTTCGACAAATTTGCCGCTTTATCCCCTAGGTCGTGCGAGAATCTACATCTCTTGCCCCATTTACATTTTCCCTCTCTAATATATTTGCACAGCCTGTTAGACTTCCCTCCTTTCTCATGACTATATTTGCATTCATTTCCATATCGACAAGTTCCTTTTTTGTGGAAGTTGAAGCAGATCTTCTTCTTCTTATTCCCTTCCATTCCAATTGCATTCACACTATTGTATTTCGGTTGTGACTCCTGAATTATTTCCTCTCTAATTCTCAGCTGTTTGAAGAGTTCGGCTGGAGTCATACCCGTGGTATCGTAATGTGCCATAGCTAGGAGTAGGGATCGACCATATCTGTGGTTTTGCAATAGTATTTTGTAATGGTTCATCCTGTCGTACCTGTCAATCTTGTATGTCGGGAACAGACTGCATACTTGTTTGTATTTGCTATGTGTTTGGTCTACAAATCTGAATTTCTCCTTTCGCAGTTTATCAAACTCCTTGTTAAACCCAAACCTTGTGTCTTGCGGGGACTCTTCGCCACACAGGTGTTGCATTCCTTGTTCGAGTTTCTCGCGATGATCCATTTGGCATTGCCGTTCCTTCTCCTGTTTTTTAACGTACAGGTCGAATCTGTCCCGTGCATCCTGGGACAATATCGTTCGGAAGAACTCGCATCCGAATCTCACATCCGCTCCAAAGAGTTCGCTGTGCCCTGCGATTTGACTCTGGATTCTTCTCACCCTCTTCCGAAACTTTTCACGGTAAATGAAGGCTGGGTCTAGTTCTCCCCTCACCTTCATTTTCTTTCCGAACATTTCCACAGCTTTCGCTCTGTGAGACATTCCTCGGTGGTCCCCGATGTCTTGTTCTCGCATTTCATTTTGTTTCTTTTCCTCTGCTACCGTTGCATCTTCCTCGTCTGTCAAGTCCTCCGCTACTTCCGGATTTTCTGTGAAGCATTTCCACGTTTTCTCCGGCACTCCTTTGTCACCACATCGATCCATGAAGAACCTACGGGAACTGCGATTGTCTCGCAAGCTGCGGACATCCTTGTTGAAATCAACCGCCAGTTTCTCCTGGATGGACACCCCTTCCAGGACCATTCGAAACTTGTCAATTTCCATCCTGAGCAGAACTTCCTGCCAATTGGATTCCTTCAAGTCACCTGCAGCACCTGCAGCAACAGGTCCTCCTGTTTCAATGTGCATCACCTCTGGCACTTTTTCCTTTCCTTCCACTGCGCCGCTGCCATCTGCGACCACTGAGAGCATCCTCCCAGTGTCGGCTTCTGTCTCTGCCAAACCAGCAAGCTCGTCGCCGCTCATTCAGCAAAAACAATCAAACTTTCCAATGAACAATGAAACCCTGATGACATTGGTGACTTCAGAACACACGCATGTGCACGCTCAAACAAACACACTGACCGCTTTCAAACTTCTAGCGAACTGACTGCCAGGTGCGGGTTCGCTGCCATTGACCAATCGAGGCAGCTGCGTGCACACAAACTTGGTTTTCCCAAACCACTTGCTTCCCATTTGATGACTCAATTTGCTCATCAACTGACAGCACCAACCAAACCCAAAACTGCCAAAACTGCAGGGCATTTCAACGGGATCAACTTGACTTGATTGACCACTTTCAACGGTCAAATTCCTTTGAATTTTCCGCCGTTGCAACCAGAACGGAACCCACACTCACAATTGACACACGGTGATGTTGGACATCACGTGTGTGGCACACACAGTGATGCAGCAACAAATCACATGCACGCACATCTAGACATGCCAGCGTGCTGGCGTGGACATGCCAACAATGGCGCACTAGCGCATCTGCTAGGCGCGCTGGCAAGCTGATCGATTTTTGTCACACGTGCAATGCGTGCACTGCTAGCAGACTGTGCATGCTGCATGTCGCATCGCACATGCACGTGCACGCAAGTGTTGCAGGTGAACAATTGAGACAATGGAGGACGCTGCGGCTAGTTGGACAAATCGCATCGCAACATCGTCGATGCGATGGCGACGATGTGCTGGTGTGTTCGATCGTGTTCATTTGCGTGGCCAGCACTGAGCACTGGAGCTAGCGCATGCCAGCATGGCCGTCAGACTCGTGCAGCAGTCGTGCATCGTGGGCCTGTTTCTAGGAATGCACGTTTTTGCGCAAATTGACAGTCAGCGCTAAGCTGATCGACTGCATTCGTGCGACTGCGCTACCTTGCTAGCTTGCACTCCAGAGCCAGTGTGCTGCTGTCGTGATGCATCTAGAAGTGCATGCTAGCTAGCATGTCGTGTGCGTGTTTCTGGTCTAGCAGTGGGTGTGCTTCTTGCGTTCTGTGCGCGCCCGCGCTGTGCATTTTGGCAGTCTCACTGAGTGGTGTTGTGCTTTTCCCATGCGCTAGCAGGGAAGATGCTCTAGCTAGATGCTGTTCATATGCGGCCTTATGTAACTTATCCGTAAACACAATATTATGTAATGCACATACACCAGACCGTGCTACATGTCGCCAGAAACATCTAGTGCCTCGTACCACCACTACATGCTACTCCAACAAATTCTACGACGGCTACTACTACTACTACTACTACTACTACTACATATTCGCGAGCTTTCGGAACTTCACGCGCGTGGGCGTGGCGGATTTGCCTAGGCGCTGCTTGCGATCTTTGTCATACTCCGAGAAGCTTCCCTCAAAGAACTTGACGCTGGAGTCGCCCTCGAAGGCGAGAATGTGAGTCGCAACTCGGTCAAGGAACCACCTGTCATGCGACACCACGAGCGTACTTCCCGGAAACGCCTCGATGGCGTCCTATGGGAGGGGGGGGGGGAGGACAGAAAAGCATTTGGGGTATATCGTGCGCACACATGTCGTCGACTCCAAAACGAGAGGAAAATGGACGCGGAAAATTTTAGAGCTCTCTCTCTCTCTCTCTCTCTCTCTCTCTATATATATATATATATATATATATATATATATATATAATCTATCACACACACTATGTGCGTGCCCGTCGTAAAATTCAAGGCAGGGGCAAGTAAACGAGCATGGCACGATCCATTGCCCTACCCACACCTCCCTCCACCACTAACCTCGAGGCATCTGAGCGTCTCCACGTCGAGGTCATTCGTCGGCTCGTCGAGCATCAGCAGGTTCCCCCCCGAGCGCAGCGCCTGGGCAAGCTGGAGGCGGTTTCTCTCGCCCCCGGACAACGTTCCAACCTTCTTCGACTGGTCGGCCCCGCGGAAGTTGTACCAAGTGCAGTATGCGCGCGTGTTGATCCGCCTCCCGCCGAGATCCACCTCCTCATCCCCCCCCCCGATCTGGTCGAAGACCGACTTTTCGGGGTCCAGGTCGTCGCGTGACTGGTCGACATACATGGGCTGCACCGTCTGTCCGAGGGTAATCTCGCCTGGCAGCAAGGAAGGCACGTGTGTGGCGTGTGTGTGTGTGTGTGTGTGGGTGAAAATATTAAGGGAAAATGAGACGATGCCATACGACTGTTCGGGGTGTAGGAGCAGGCAGGTTCATCGAACAACAGCAACAACTACTACTACTACTACTACAACTACTACTACAACTACTACTACTACTACCACAAGAGATATAGACACATCGAGTGCATCACTACTCTACAGAGCACCCCCCCCCCCCCCTACCCCTCTTCCCTCCACCTTTGGTTGGTTTTTCATCGCCCGTGATCATTCGAAAGAGAGTGGTCTTCCCTGCCCCATTGCCGCCGATGATGCCGACGGTTGCACCGGGAGGCACCGCAAACGTCATATCCTCGTAGAGCAGCCGGTCCTCGAATGACTTCGCGAGCCCATCCACCTGTGAAGAGGGAGGAAGGAGCGAGCACAATCAACCATCTAAAATGCGTGCGCGCACACACATACACACACACACACACACACACACACATTCACACGTCGATCATGCACCTGCAGCACGATGTCGCCTAGCCGCGGCCCAGCCGGGATGGTGATGCCGTCGAGGTTGGATCGAGACACCTCCTGCTCCTGCTCCGCCAACAGCTCATCGTAACGCCGCAGCCTCGCCTTTCCCTTCTTCTGTTGGCCCTTCTGCTGCTTTCTCACCCACTCGAGCTCCTTCGCGAGGGCCTTCTCACGGGCGGCTTTGTTCTGAAATAAGGGGAGAGGGGGGGAGGGAGAGAAAAGAGGAGGATGAAGAAGCAAACGGTGGCGGGGAGCGTTTGGACGCAATTATATATATATTTATATCGTGCGGTCTATCATCGTTCTGGTCATTCCTTTTGACTTTAGACACGCACACCTTTCCTTCTTGCTCAAGGCGTGCAGCCTTGGCCTCTAGCCATTGGTTGTAGTTGCCCTCGAAAGGAATGCCCTTCCCTTGGTCAAGCTCCAATATCCAACCAGCACAGGCGTCGAGGAAGTAGCGGTCGTGCGTCACTGCTACTACCGTTCCCCGGTACCTAAAAGCAATCGCGTTTTAGCAAGGGGGGGGGGGGAGGAGAGAGAGAGAGAGAGAGAGAGAGAGGGAGAGAGGGAGGGAGAGAGAGAGAGAGAGGAGGTTGATGCTGCAGTACTACTCTTTGAGGAAGGTCTCTAGCCATGCAACACTCTCAGCATCCAGGTGATTCGTCGGCTCATCGAGCAGCAGAATGTCAGGATTGGACACCAGCAACTTCGCGAGGGCCACCCGCCTTCGCTCCCCACCGCTTAAGTTCTCAACCAGGGCGTCGCCGGGGGGGCATCTGGGGAGAAGGGGGAGGGGCGGGGTGAGGGAGAGAACAGGGGGGCACGAGGTCAAATCATGGACATAATATCCGCCCCATTTATCATCCTTGTCATCGTTGTTATTGACGAGGTGGTAATTAGAAAGATAGCAGCGCTAATAGTACCGCAGAGCGTCGCTGGCTTGATCCAGGATGCGGTCGATCTCCCACCCGTTGCAGCTATCAATCTCAGTCTGGAGCGTGTCCATTCTCTGCGGGCAAGGTGGGGAGGGAGGGCAAATAGTGTGAGAAAAGTGAGTCGGAGCAGCGGCAGCGATGCTTCCCAATGCACCATTGAAAGACGCACGGATTGCGAGCGTTTGTAGTGGCCGCCTCCTCGGCAACGACGGCCACCTCCGCCTCACGCATATCGAAATCATAAAAAGCATCAGCCATCACCCGACATGAAGACACACCTGCATGAGCGAGTCGGTATCTGCGTCGGGATCTCCCAGCTTCAGCGAAACTTCCTCAAACTCCTGAACCAGAGCACGCATTTCTTTCATGCCCGCCTCGAGGTTCTCCTGCACGGTTTTGCCGTCCTCCAGCGTGGGTTCCTGCTCAAGGTAACCGATCTTTATTCCCTTGTTCAGAGTCACGTCTCCGTCGATGTCTGTATCTTCGCCCGCCAATATTCGCAGCAGCGTGGACTTTCCGGCCCCATTCTGGCCGAGAATCCCGATTTTGGCTCCCAAGTACCTTTCGTGTGAATTTAGCTTCTCATTTCTCACTTTCTCCCTATGTTGTTGATGGTCAATTTTTTTTTTATTGCTGGTGTTGGTGATGTTGTTGATCTTGGCGGGTAGGAGCTTGGTGACAGCAGTTTGCGGATATGTTTGTGTTGCGTTCTCCTACATGCCGAGGGACACGTCTGAGAGTAGCTTCTTCCCGTTCGGAGCAGTTTTGGAAACACGATCCTGCGTGTATTTATGCATGTGTGAGTGTGAGTGTGTGTGTGAATGTGTGTCCTTACAATATTATAAATATTTTGTATCCTCTGTAATATATATACACTCTGTAACATACCATCGAGAGGATTATCTCCCGGGTTTCCTGAGAGTAAGCGTCTCCTTCTTTGACCTTACCGGGCGATTTGTAACCCCCCCCTCCTCCTCCAGATCCGCCGCCTCCTCCCCCTCCTTTTTTCCTCTTGGCCAACGCATTCACTGATCGAAAACCCTGTGCGACGACCAATGGCTATATTATTGTATGACCTCTCCCGCATATCGCCGCAAACCATAAAGGCCGGATGAATAACAAGTCGAAGATGATGTGTTACTTTAAAATTGCTAGATGTATTCGAATGAATTTCCAAAAATGTCTAATGACTCTCTTACCTGTGCAAAACGGAAGCTGGGGCGGTACCCCCCCCACGCTGCTGAGGCTGAGGAAACTCGAGCATTTAGAGACGAGGGTTGCTGCAAAGGTGATGAAGCCGGGGTAATAACCCCCCTTCTGTGTGTAAGAGGGTAAGAAATAGCGTTGAATCCTACGACCGATCCATGGCGAGAAGATCCAGCTTTCCGGGCAGAGAATCGAGAAGCAAGCCTATCTCCACGTTGGGAGAAGGAACTCCATACCACCAAGAGGGAGAGAAGCAGGGCCAGACCCGTCACCTAAACAAAAGTCGAAATTATTGCCAAAGCAAAAAGGAGCTGCCAGGAAGAACAGCAACGCTTCCACGAATTGGGAGCATTGTTGGATAGGCACCGGTGACAGCGAAGGGGCCATCATTTCTTCTCCTGGATGGTTTCCGGTACAAAAATGCGCACATTATTTACCTGTGCGACATCCAAAATTGCATGTCGCACGTTCTGGAAAGAGCCACAATGGAGAAAAACACAGTCGATTGGGTGCAAAAGTGGGAAAAATCGCCTGGGATTTCCTCTCGGCAGAAGGCCTTTTTTTTGGAATGAAGGCTTTTTTTTTTTGAATGATTTGAAGAGTTCTGACTGCTGCGCTGTGGACTGCCAGGTCACTGCACTTGGCTGGCGTGTGTGAAACAAATCATCAACTTTCCTTGGTGGTCTGTGGTCTTGACAATTGAGGAGGGGAGTTGCGCATCTCACGATCTTTTCAGCTGCACATTGGAATTGCTGGCTTCTGTCGTTCATTTTCCACAGGAGCGATCCGGAGACCGCATTTGTTGACCCAATCCAACGGCAGTGCAAGTTTGGCGGTGAAAAAAATGACGTCATGAGGACCTCAAAATGCACACACCATGGTGCAAATCGATCGAATGGACTCAGTGATTGAGTGAGCGTGGCGAGTGCGTGTGGAATCCACGACTTTGAATGGCTGTGGATGGACCCGTCGACTTGCAACAATGCAAAGTGAAAGCTGGAGCGCATCGCAGGTGACAGACTGATTTTCTGTGCGTTGAAGCATGGAAGTGGTGATTTTCCAGTCCACTGCTGATTTTGCCAATCTGGAATCTGGGCCGTGCAATCGTGAAATGAACTCATGAACTGCACTTCCACACGCCAGCACGTCTCAGCGCGCGCTGACAACAAACTGTCACTTGACGTTTCCATTTGACATGATGACACATGCACAGTGTGCATGATGATGGCATGCGGTCATGTGCATGGGGACAAACAAATTCGCATCACAGCTAGTAGTGTGCCTGTGCCATTCACAAAGTTTCAAAACAATGCTAGCTCGTCTAGTCGTAGATCTTGATGCCGTGCATCTGCATCTCGTGTTTGTTCGCATTTGGCAGCGTTGGTGGTTGTGCTAGCTGCACTGTGACGCATTGCTTGCATTGCGTCGGATGACATGTCAGGATCAAAGCGAGAAGCTTCTGCCTGTGGCCATTTGGCGGAGGCTTTTGCGTTGCCCACACAGCCCACACTAGCACATCACGACACACATCTAGACGCGGTTGTGGTCACAGTTCGAATGCAGCTCGTGTACGCATAGCACCTGCACATGTCATGCTACGACACGATCCATGACGAGCGAGGATCGAAGCACAAGAGACGTAAGGCGATGCGATCTTCAATCTCAAATTGCTTGCTTACCACGTGGTGCAAAGATTAGCGTAGCTAGCGCTTTTTTGCCCTGCATGCAAACTGTAGCTGTCACTTCCTAGCACATGGTTCATCTATCAACATTACGCTTGCTTTGCAAGTTGATAATGGGTAAAAATGCTTAAGGGCAGTGTATATCGCAGTTCACTCGTATCAGCAAGACATGTTCGCTTGCATTGCGTTAAGATGTCTCATAGCAAACGGCCATGATTTGTTACATATACGAATGTCATATTAACGATCATCATTCCTACTATTATTAAGTCCTGTAGCACGTCTCTGGCTGCTGACTAACTCTAACCTTTTGCGCAAGGATCTGATTTCCTCGTCATGTTTATGTATTCCCAGTAGTATCTCGTCCCGCTCTTGGCGAAATGTCGCTTTATCGAGGTTTTTTGAGGGTGGTATATCGTTCCTATTTCTTATCGTTTCATCGACATTTGAAGGCCTATCTCTAATGCCCACAGTTTTCTCAGTTGTATTGACGTGTTTTGCGGTCACTTCTCGGGGAAGCCGCTGGCCTTTCCTCATACTAGAGGTCCTTTCTGCTATCTCAACAGCTGCTTTGATATCGGCCAGTACCAGTGCACGAGAGCCATCGTCTTTCTCACTCGACAGCATTTTCCCCTGATTGATTTGTAGCTGCTGGAGGTAGTTCCGAGAAGACTCCTGGGCGGCCTCGCGTAAAAAGAGCTCCTGCTCCTCCTCTCTCTGCTCTCTTTCGGTGCTAGTCCATGGCGTGCTTGGTGGTTGACGATCGGTCAAAGCTCGTTTACCTATATATGATTCCTGCCCACAGTTTGGGCAGCTATTTCTCTGTGCATGGTGAGACCGAACCTGCATTTCGAGCTGATTTAGACGTGTGAAGAAATACGAGCATAACCCATCCATCTTCTGCCGTTCCTGCTCGTACTTGGCCTCTACAGCACGGAGTGCGGCCAATAATTTTTTGTTCACGTACTCCTGTCTCTTAAGCTCCTTCTCTAGAGCCTTCTGACGATTACTCATCTTCTTTTCCCTCCCCCGATGGTTGGTTATACCCGTTAAAAGATGACCAGTGCAGAGAAGGGAACTGGCATCCATGTGGGCAAAACGCAGGGGATTTTACCTAGGATAATCTATTTTTTATAAGTCGCATGTTGCAAATCCTAAGACGTTTGCTTCCGAAGGTCAGGCAAAGGCGAACTAAATTCCCTGTCGATATTTCTAGTATGAATTTTTTCCTAAATTGAAATACCTGAAGCAACAACCGATAACAACTGTGCCCGCCCCCCCCACTCGAAACGAAACGAACATACTCGATGTGGGCTAGGCGTCCGTATTTAGGCGACTCTACTCGTTCTCGATGGAGCCGCGGCGGACGTCTCTCATTTCTTGGGTATGTCAATGGATGGGCGTGGAGGGAGGGCGAGTGGGGATGACGATTTGAGTACATCAAAATCGTGGTTTTCCATATACATGCTGACCCCTGACCCTGGTGTCGATAAGGTGTGGCCTAGGCCTAGTTGCAGTGGGGTTCACACTCTGTCATAGTTTTGAGCGTAGGCTACTCGCGCGTGCCGTCTCCAAGGTCGTACCAGAACTGTTTTTACTCGACGAAACATCCACAGCCACTCACTCGATCCACGTATCTTACTGTCCCCCCACCTCCCTGTTCTTCGGTGGAATTGGTTATAATAGGTTGCGATTGGCAGTAGAATACGTTCGGCCGGTGGCGAAAGAAGGCATGCTTGGAGATGGAGCTATCTCGGCGGGCAGGGGAGGAGGGGTAGTAAATCTCTGCTAGAGTCGATAAGACCCTCTCCTTTGAGACGGCACCTGCACACCTCCACGCGTTGTCTCTCTTCCTTCTCCTCCTCGCCATCTTCGTCGTTCTCGTCGTCGCCGCTAACATCTTCCTTTTCCAACATGCGACGTGCAGGCTTCGTGAACAATCAGCGCTCCTTTGCGGCTGTTCGGGATACGACGACGACGAAGGCGGCGCGGGTGAGATTCATGCCTGTATTCGTGCGTGTTTGTGGGTACTATGACTACCAAGAGTTTTCTGAGAACACACACACATACACCATAAACACGCATTATCGTCTTCCTCATCATCATCTGTAGATTATAGACGGCAAGATGCTGGCTGGTCGGCTTCGTGAGCACATTAAAGAACGCGTCACGCGGCTGCATGAGGTCAATTTAGAGGGGCACGGGTGGGGAGGAGGGGGGCGGGTTTATAAAATTCGACAATTAAGAACTTGAAGAAAGCGGCTCAAAATTATATTTTATTATATTCTCTCAATCCCCCCCCCCCCCCCCCCCCCCCCTCTCTCTCTCTCTCTCTCTCCCCCCCCCACCCATGTGGGCCTGTGCGTGTGTGTCTAATGTACCGCATTGTGTATTTAATGTGCCGCAGGATCATGGAGTAACACCAGGGCTCGCTGTCATCCTCGTCGGGAATCGAGTTGATTCACAGTTAAATGCTGATGAATAACCACAACAACATCAAATACAGATGATGCGTAGAAGATGCACGGCTATTGAATACTAAAATATAATGAGAGCAAATTATAATTTTCCCCCGCGAAAAATTGACAAATGATGCTTCCCCCCCCCTGCAAAGTGGGCTCTGGGAACAGTCCGTGTGATTGTAGCGATCCCAGCAGGATGCAACATCAACATGGACGTTAACTTGAACGTGCCTAATCTCCCTACGTTTTGCTGATTTGCGTTTTTGTTCGATCTGTGTCTAAGAACTTACGTGAAATTCAAGAAGAAGGCTGCGGCAGAGGTATAGGAGGAGTGGGGGCTTGGGGTTGTGAATGGCTCCCAATCTTATACTTTGAAGTATTGCGAGTGTATTCTCACAATAATGATGATGATGATGATGATGATGATGATGATGGAAGTAGCACTGATGATGAGGGAGCGATGCCACTGAAAAGTCTTCTTCGCGCGTTAGGTCGGAATTGCGAGCTACGAGCGATTGCTTTCGGAAAACACAACCGAGGAGGAAGTCAAGAAGGTGTGAGTGACAGATAGCTGAAAATTGCAGTTGTCCTCATTTATATGATCATATGATCATCGCCATCAACATCACCATTATCTTCATCATCAAGACCATCACCATGCGATCATTATACATCAAACGAACCGCTTACCCTCACTATCCCCCCCCCCCCCCCCTGATCGTGTCTTCATTTGCTTGCCAGGCGATCCAGGAGCTGAATGGCGACGAGAGAGTGCACGCCATTCTCGTGCAGCTTCCGGTGCTGTACCTGTTACATATTCCTCTCGATAAATCGTATTGGTTGTGGTAGGGAAATGATGAGCTCATCCCCCTTCCCCCCCACCCCCCCCATTTAGCTCCCCAGGCACATCGACACCGACTCCGTGCTCCAAATGATCCCCCCCGAGAAGGACGTGGACGGCTTCCACGCTCAGAATGTGGGCGACTTGTGGCTGAACACGAGGAACATCTACAAGTTCAACGTCTCCTCCTCCCTCACCATGACGAGGCCACTGGTAACTGATTTCAGGGGCACGAGAGAAGAGAGAGAGAGGGGGGGGGGGGGAGACAGAGTAGGGTCGATAGATAAGTCCCTAGGCTTATGCTTGTTGTTGTTGTTGTTGTTGTTGTTGTTGTGTTTAATACGGGATAGGTGCTGCCTTGCACAGCTGCAGGCGTGATTCAGATGCTGCATTCCCTTGGCGTGCCGTTGCAAGGAAAGGTAGGATTATGGGCTGCTAGAATGCGGAGTCAACCCGTGCCATATGATGAGAACGGCCTGTTTTTGTTCGGTGCGGTCGATTTGTTCTTCTTCTATGTTCTTCTGCGAAAAGTGGAGCTGACTGCTGTTATTGTTGTGTACCCTTGCGACGGGCAGGAAGCTGTGGTGATTGGACGTAGCCGTATCGTGGGAATGCCAGTCTCGGTACCATATGCGTGCGTGTGCGTGCGTGTGTGTGTGTGTGTGTGTGTGTGTGTGTGTGTAATTAATGTAGCTACTATTTTCTGCTTTATATTTGTGGCTCATCTGTGTACAATTCAATCAGGGTCTTCTCACCGGCATGGACTGCACTGTGACAATGGTGCTCAGCAGTAGTAGTTGTTGTAGCATTAGCAGCAGTGGTAGCAGTTGTAGCAACAACACTCTGAGCTATGATGTGTATGTCCATGATTCGTGAACAAGTCGCGATTTCGAATCATTTTTCTTCTGAGAAGATGATTAGCACTATATTTTCCTTCGCAACGTGGATAGTATCAACCCCCCCCCCCCCCTTTATCCTAAAAGAGAACCGCCCTCGTTCCTACCCAGGTGCACTCACAAACAGTGGAACCGGAGAAGCATATTAAGCGGGCTGACATCGTTGTCGCAGCAGCAGGACAGCCTGAGTTTGTCAAAGCGGTCTGTCGACACATTTCCACTCGGCTTTACATCTCACAAAGGAGGCTCGTTGCTGATTGCGTGTGCTGTTTTGCTCATCTCAGGAATGGCTGAAACCAGGGGCAATAGTGATTGACGTCGGCATAAACAACAAGGTCGCAACACGTATCATGTGGAAAATAATTCGTGATTTCGCTGACTGCGCCTATTATCAAACGCGCAGGATGACAGCAGCGATCCAAGAGGCTACAAGCTGGTCGGCGACGTGGAATTTGAGGAAGCAAAGTAGATACATGTTGCACGCTATGATTTATTGCGCCTGCATGCCACCTGTGTCCCTGCCTTGCACTCCATACTTTTTGCTCTGCAGCATCATCCAAAACTCATTTTGGTAGAGAAGGCAACAGAATACAAACATATCCTCTCTCTGCCCTTCTATCGAGAAAATATAACCATTGTATCAGAGCCCCATCAAATTGCCTGTGGCTTTTGATGGCTGATGCGGCATCCTCTTGGCCGTGTCGTGGAACACAATCCAAGGGCTTTTACTTTTCGCTACCAAAGATTCGAAAACGGATATTAAGAGTTTGTTTTCCATCACATCGCAGAAAGGTCAGCAGCTTCATCACTCCTGTGCCGGGCGGTGTTGGGCCGATGACCGTGGCTATGCTTCTGCAGAACTCGCTGAATCTCGCAAGGTATTGCTGTAGGGATCAAGAGTTTGCGCGGAAACTCTCTCTCTCTCTCTCTCTCTCTCTCTCTCTCTGTGTGTGTGTGTGTGTGTGTGTATGTGTACGTGTTCATGTCCGTACGCGTCTGATGCTGTATTTTAATTTGAATTTCTACGAAAACGGCATGTATATATTGCATAGGAACTCGCTTGGTCTGCCCCCACTCCCTATGTTCAACGATCTCGGCTCCCCAGTCCGTAATGAGGGGTAAGACATAGGTTCTGCGGCGGTGTAATTCAATCATGAAAGTGGAGCTAGAGAGAGAGAGAGAGAGAGAGAGAGAGAGAGAGGGAAACTAGAGTTCGGAATGAAGATGAAGCTCTACAAATAGAGACTAATGGATGCGAAAGTGATAGTGCTGTAGCTACAGGTAGCTACAAGAAACAAGATATGTGGCATTGTAATTTGATCCTACCGTAACAACTGCTTGTGATTCATCTACTTCTAGACTCACAACCAACAAGCATGCATTTTCTGCTTTATTTGATGTAGCGCAGCGCTGCTGCACTCGTATCATGTTTGGCGTGGAGCGCCTTTGTTGATGCCCAGTGTTGCTACCACAAGGCTGCAGCTAGCTAAATGTAAATCATGCCAATATCGTTGCGTTGTTCGCACGCCTACGACCTAGGCAAGCAGCTGCATTCGCCATTTTGTTGAGCGCTCGCCTCTCTAGCTCTGCGCACACTGTTGTGTCAGAGTGAGTTTGCAATAAAGTACATACCTGTATGTGACGAAACAAAGTGAGGCCTCTGCATTTACTTGCGATCTTATCTACAATGGGCATCGACATCATGTTACAAAAACATCGTTATACTGTGTCTAGCTATGACATCGTTGTGTCCTAGTAAGATTCTGGATCAAAAACCAGACCAAGATTAGGTGATTGACTGTTTTGCGAATGCAATTAGAACGTTTTCAAATCTCTGCTGCAATGTCTTAGAGCCTGTGAATGGAAAGCCGTTGGAGAATTCAAGAAGAGATTTAATGGTAAAAAAACCACCAGATGCTCTTGAGAAATTGCATGCCCGTCAAAACCACATCTCCGAACTTCAAATTTGCGTTTACAAAGGTGCTGGACGTAGCGAAGACCGAAGTCATTATGTAGAGAAATCGATGTATGTTGTAATAATTGTTGACAAGGCTGTAGCTCATGCCAAAAGATGAAGCGACAATACCATTTACAACCACTTGCCCATCACCATGGGCGGCCACGAACGTGTACGTTCCGAATTTCTCTTCGATTGTCACCCTGACCACTCGCTCAATTCCATCGATCGTGTAGATGCACATGCCGGGCAGCACGTCTGTGAAGTAAATGTAAGTGGGATGGTCAACACTTCCAAATTCCTTGCAGCCTTTGGAGATCGGAAGTAAGTGATATCTTGTTGCAGCAATCGACTTTCCTTTTTCCGTGGTGATATTTACAAATTTAGCCTTGAACAAGTTCATTTCATGTGATTGGTCTTTGACGAGATGTTGAAGCAAGAGGCGCTTGTGTCAGGGGAGACGTGGAAGGGCTCACATTTGGCGCTTGTGTCAGCGGAGACGAGGAAGGAGAATTCAATGGAAAGGTGTCCTCAAACATGGGATTGAACTCCTGCATGAGACCGAACATGTTGTTCTCCATTTTTGCCACAGCATCTCCATTACACCCATTAAAAATCATCATAGATAAGACATTAATCGACATTAAGGTGTTGACCAGAAACAGGCAAAAAACGACTGTAGATTCCATGGTGAGAGGGGACAGGATGACAGGATGAGTTCTGCGAATCTTCAAATAGTTTGCTTTCCACGAATGTTTGCAGGGTTATCGGGAAATTCAGATCTAAAGTCTGTGCGGAACCATCAATATTGGCCTCATTTATACCTCGTAAGACAAAATACTATGTCCAAAGTGTGGCTAAAATGCAGTGCATTTGGGTCTAGATCTGAAATTAGGGTCCACTACAAAATGAGGCGTCAGTTGCGCGTGTAGGCAGATTTTATCTGACGGCTGATCCATCTTGGTGCTGCACCATCAATGTGAGCTCTTGTTCAAACAAAAATTGCACTGAAATTCATTCCAACAACCCATGTAACGAATTGAAACCAAATGTTTGTTGACCTGCGACATGGATTTCGATGTATTTTGAGCTGTTTTTGACCTATTTGTTGCCTTTCTCTACTCCATGGATTGTTGGAACAAAATGCAGGGCTATTTTGTTTTAAAGACAGCTCGCATTGATGATGCAGCACAACAATAGCTTGCCTTCCTCAAAACAATATGCGCAGATGATCTCTAAGAACTTATAATGGGATAAAGGAAATAAAATATTCCCCGGCTTGTATAAAAAATGAAAACTTGGTCAGTCGTTTGACATAATTTTGATGTAATCATGCTCTAGCTTCTTTGCTAAAGTGTACAAAGGTATGTTTGAAATTAAATTTAAGAATTATGGTATGTTTTCGGGCAAACAAGATTTCGTGAAACCCTGCAGATTTGTGTATTTATAAGGAATGAGTTCAAGATCTTCCAAGAAATTACTTTGCTTTTGCGGTGATCTTTTGCTTTACATTTCTTAAAAATCAAAAGATAGCGAAATCAAAAAATATCAAAATCGAGGTTTGCTGTCCCCCCGAACACCACTTCCCCGAATTTTGATACCAATCATACAACTGAAAAATACAGTCTCGTTACTTAGGGGTGATCTTAGAGATTGTAACTTTGTTTTCATCATTCTATTTGAACAAAAACACCTTGTGTCAACACTATTTTCTGTTCTTCTTTTGTCTTCATGGATGTATGAGCGTCTTTAACCCTCAGTCCAACACTCAGATTTGCCTTTCTTATGAAGTGTTTCTGGTGATGTGTTCACGTTAGAAAACAAAATGTCTTGGAATGATTATTGCAACATGCCGAGCGCATCAGTAGCTGCTCTTTGTGGCCTCGATGCTAAAAACACCGTTTGGGGAAAAAAAGGGGACTTCAAGGCTTCGGAGCAAGAACTTGCTAAAATGGTTAAAGCTGGCCCTGGAACAATGTGCAGCTATTGTGGAGAGAAGATAATGATTGTCAAGGAAGTTGAAGGCGGTTCCTGGTTCGGAGCATCTCAGAAGAACTGCATCGTGATCAAGAAACTTAAAAAATGTGCTCTTATTGGCATCTGTTCCAAGGATGCAAAGGATAAATTGATTGCTGATGTGATCAAATTTTCAGCGCCTCTTGCGCAAGGGGGCTACTAAGTATCTCCAAAAAACCTAGGCTACTGACATGAGGTGGCACAGGGAGAAACTTTTGTCTCCACCCTAGCCAGCTAGCTAATTGTACTTCTGGCTTAGCACATTTCTCCCCTTGTTCCGTCCAATGTGTAGGGCATGTAGAGGCATGTGTTCACAAGTTAGTACCGATGAAAATGGTGACAGCTCATTAGGGTTATCATCATTGTGCCAAAATTTTGCACACTGCACGCTACACACTGTTGCTGTCTCTGTCAGGTCGAATCCATTGGCACTGGCATTTTCGAAAAATGCATGATTGATGGCAACTAAATTAGCATGAGAACATTTACAGACAGTTGCTGGCATC
>ADNK01003187.1:0-10000 GCA_000320545.1 Bigelowiella natans CCMP2755 | reverse complement strand
TTTGCTTGAAGACGGAAGGGCATCATCCTTTTCCAGTCACCGTTTGCGGCTCGCGGTGTCGTAGCTTGCCCCCTTCTCCTGATACTGACCCCCCTGCGACTGTGTAGTGGTTTGAGGCTGCTGGGTGAGGGGGGGAGAAGAAAGTTAGGGTCGGGCAAATCCACTCAGTTTCACGTTACTCACAACCGTGCTGGAATAGAGAACCAAGGTGATGATCTCCCTCTCACGATCGACGACGAGGCTCTGGCGCTTAGCATCGGTTCTAAAATAGAGGCGGGCGTGGAGAGCGATGAACATGTTTATTATGAAGAAGCGAAGCGCTGCGTTGTTCTCAAAATTTTCCCGTCTATCATGTTCTTCGTGCCAATTGAAATATAAACTACTATTCCCCGCCTCGAAAGCTCGTCATTTCAGCACCAATCGTTGAACTCACTACTTGCAGTGCATAGGGTACTAATCTCCCACCCCCCTCGGAACCAACCTGAAATTGATAATAGACCGGCGATTGCTAGCCCAGGCCAGCGTAGAAACATCAACTTCTGTTTGAAAAGGGTGGTTAGGTCGAGCATGTACATTGGATGATTCAAAGGACTCTGGGCACCCCTCGTCCTCCCCCCCTCTCTCCCTCCCGCGAGATCAACCTTTCGGGATTATGAACCCTTTCTCCGTTGGTCCTCGTCATAGGGAGACGATAGATGTTTTCGGCATTAATTTTGTTCCAAAATATCAGAAAGAAATTTCCATAAATCCCCTGCACTATCCCTCTTGCGACATCAACTTCGACCGAATTCTAATCTATAAGTCTAATCTGCGGCCGCGCTGGACCCAGACCGGTAGTATTTGTTGCTAGATCTAGGATGTCCACCGGATGCGATTTGGCCCCACGCTGTGGAGCGCAAAGTCGTCGATAATGGTCCGAATTGTATCCTGCGACAATGAAAATCTTGCGATTTCTTACGAGAATTATGTGCGTCTCCATTCCCGGACTGGAGCGACGACGGTCGATCTGCACAGCCGTGGCGGAACCCTTCCGAAGAGATGTTGAAGCGGGTGGTGTATCTATCATCGTCACTTGTGATCGCAGTCTTTGCCATCATGGTGGCGATGGCTGGGGGCCCGACTGTCTTCATGGATCTTATTAAACAAAAGTTCCAGGCTGACCTGGTAGTAGACGTCACATCGAATCAACGGAAGAGGGGGGTAAAAAATGGCTGACTATGATAATGATAATAACCGTTTGGTGTGAAAGCCATTCGAGGGGGCCGATCTTGTCGGAAGAAGGGCTCTCGTGACTGGGGCAAACCGAGGTATGAGTTTGGTTGGTTCCGGACAATAACAGCCTCCAGTTGAAGGCGAAGATGTAAGCATGAAGTCTTGAACAGTGTTTGTTTGTTTCGTGCGATGATACCAGGCTTAGGAAAGGCAATTTCGCAAGTTCTACTCGAGGTGATCACAATTGTGGCATTTCCTCCGCATCTCATGTTTCGTGTGTATGCGGTCGTTCAGCGTCCCCCCCTCCTCCTCGTCCTCCTAATCCCCCTCCTTCTCGACCCATATTTGGCACAATGCACCTCCACCATTGCTCACGCTCCTCGATAATACTGATGACTCTGAAATCGCCTCCTGGCGAATCTCTCGCACGCGTCTGTCAGAATCATGCGGACAGCGTCTTGATGACTGGAAGGAACATAGAGCGCTGCAGAACTGCGGCTGCAGAGGTTGTTTTTTTTTTGTGCGGTCTCGCTCAGCAAATTGGCAGATGGGAGCGCGCAATCCATTGACTGCCTTGCTTTTCCTATAAGCTGCTGTTTGCGCTTCTCACCCTCGGAAATTCCCCTCATATTTGCCGATGGGGATGCTGAATTTGTTTGTGTTGTGTGCTGCTTATGCCAAGCTGATCGCGTATCGTTTTTCACGGTTCGGTAGATCATCGCGAGAGAATCTGGCAACGGGAAATTAGAGGGCGGCGGCTTGGGGCCACGGTGGGTTTGTGAATCGAATGTGATATCCTTAACATGTTTTGTTCTTTGAGAGCAAGGACTTTTTCAGCCCTCAAAATTGTCAGTACTTATAAAAGTAACCGCTACCGTTTGTATCCTCCATAATCGCCCCCCCCCCCCCCCCCCCCCACATTTCTCCTCCTTCAATTTCATCCCAGCGTGGGAACGGCGGAGCTGGATCTCGGCTCCTTTGCCTCGATCGATAGATTTGTGGAGGAACTCAAATCGAAGTCGACGTCTGCGACCGACGCGGGGGTAAACACCATCGTCCTCAACGCTGCGGTGGCCGGAATCGTGCCCCAGGTAGCACCAACCGCTTGCTGTTCCTTACTTGCTCGAAGGCTTTTTCCTCAAAACTAATCTGCCAGCTATGTTGTCGTCATCAGGACCGTGAGACTGGCATGAACCCAATCCTCGGCGTAAACTTTGTAGGAAACGTGTATCTCCTCGATTCGCTGCTTCGGGGTGAGTGAGAGCGACATGGCGCTCTGTTTCCCCCGCTTTATCGAGGGCGAGCCAACACTCCCCCTCCTTGCCCTTTGCTAATCGAATGCACAATCCCGACGAAATGCATGCCTGACTGGCGCGACATCGACCATAGCAACGGTGCAATGGCAATGCATTACCCCGATTAGAGATAGATAGTTTTGTGAATTAAAACGGCTTTTGCGAAGCACTTTTCGTGTTCTCATTTTTCTCCTCCTCCTCCTCCTCCATCATCTGAAAGCAAACCTGGTCAATAAGGATACCTCCATTATCGTGGTAGTACTCAATTTTCCAGACAAATATCTTTATCATCCCCTCCTATCCCCCTCGCTCCATTCCACATCGGATCAGCAAGTCCTCTCCCCTTCCTCCTCCTCCTCCTCCTAGTCCTGCGTGCTGCCGCTGTCATATCGTCGAATCGAGTACGCAATAAACACGGCTGAAAATTGTCCAGGTAACTTCTGGGGCGCACGTTCTCGGAGATCCCGAGTCATTTCCCATCTGGGTGAGAATTAGTGTTCCATCGAGCTAGTATGAATGACTTCATAAATGATAACTATCACTGTTTTCACGATATCATGTGCGAATCGGCGGGTTGGTCAATCGGTGTGCGGTCTCCCCCCTCCGCTCCTTCATTTGACATCATCATCATCATCGTCGTCGTCATCGGGGGCAGGATGAAGCTTCTGCAACCAACGCCATGAGCCTATGTTGTAACCACAGACACACATCGCTGCTGCCTCTCACCATATTGATGATATATGTCGCCGATATGGCAGGCTAGATCTCATCAACAACAACAACAACAACAGCACTAATTACAACATTTTGCTTTTCTCTCTCTCCCACTCTCTCTTCCTCTCTCGTTCACAGACATAAGCAACACACACACACACACGCACACACACGCGCGCGCGCGCGCTTAGACACAAACGCTCTCACACTTATTTTTCCTTAGACGGCCAATCCAAGTTTCTGCTACAGTCCTGGTAGGTTAAGTGCATGCACACGACGCGCATCGCAGATACTGGGTCATAACGCGTGTCTTGTTTGGCATTTTTTTCCCCGACGTTTTGCCACTGGGCTTGGCTGCTGCTGCAATCGAAACAAAAGAGAGTCTCCAGGAAATGGGATTGTTTGTGCATTGAGATGATCGCAAAGAGTGCAGCTGCTGCTGCTGCTGTAGCTTTGTCATCCCGTGATCAACCTCCTTACGCGAAAGGCTCGAAGGGCTCAGAGCATCGTCCTGGAGGGGAGGAGCTGGCATGAACCCGAAGAAACCATTCATCGTTTATTGGAATCCTGGGCCGGTAATGAGTACGGGGGGAGGGGGAGGAGAACAGAAAGGGGAAGAAATGGTGGGGATATGGTTTGGTAACCCCCCCCGGAGAATTAGGTTGAGAGAGATTTTGCGTGTCCACACACAGCCGCCAGTTCTGAATGATCGTTCCCCTCTTCTTCATAATAATTGCGGTGTGCGCGTTAGGTGGACACCGGCCTCGGTGAGGACTCCGTTCCCAGCTTGCTGTTTCCTATTTACTGGTTGATGAAGCGGATGTTCTTTGTCGAGCCGCTGAAAGTGGCGCGCACAGCTGCGTATCTTCTCTCAGACCCCCCCCCGGTACAACGAGAAAACACAGTGTAACATCGTCGAGTGTGAAGCGCATCCTGCGCGACATATACGCCTCCGTCCATTGCCGATGCATCCCAAAATTAAGTTTCTCGAGGTTTCAATGACAGGGCTATAAAGCTCTCAGTTTTAGGCCGCCACGCGCCAGCAAAGTTTGTTGTTTCCGTCCACGACTTCATTTCATTCGTTTGTGTGGCTCTATTTTAGGTGCGCCCAGGGACATATTTCAACATGCGCGAGATCGCCCAGCCCCATCCCTTCACAGGGAACTCTTCATTCCAACAAAGAGTCTATGAAGAAACGAAAGGCCTGATTTGCCGATTATCAAATTCGGATCAAGAAGGTTGCATAGCGTAATGCTAATGACCACATTTTGTCTGAAATAAACGAGGACAGAATTAACTTCTCTATTAAATGTAATGTTGCATGACTGTTATACGCATATCGTAGCCATCGCATTGTGATAGCACATGTATGCGCGTGCTATTGGTTACTACATGACCAAAAGCATGCTTTGTTGATTTTGTCTTATATACTGTGCCAAATGTGAGATGGGTGTAATCACAACCAGTGTGATTGGATTATGTTCAATTGTCATCTAACAATGTAGCTGTGCAAAGCCGTGGCTAGCCAGATGCAATGGCCGAAATGTGACAAGAAACAAATCTATAGCAATTGCTGCGGTCAATGTGCTGTTAGTCACAGCACGGAAGTGTGAAATGTCAGGAATTATAGACATGTAATACCATATATATACTATATATGTACTATATATGATATTACTGTGTCTATTATAGGATGCACGTTGCTCATTAAGATCGCAGTACGTGCGCCATTTGCACTAGTCCAGCACTTTGCAACTTTGATGTCAATGAAGATGGATGGGCATTGTGCTTCTTTCAGACAATCTGTATCGATGCTTTACGTGCCCCATTTGTGCGCCGTGTGATGCATACAGCGTGCTATGTGCTATGATGCAACTGATCGATGCAATGTGCACACTTATTTCAAAGCGAGCGTCATCGAAATAAAAGAGCCTGCACAAGCAAGTTCTCCAGCTTCCACATGTCGAAATAGTGCAGAATTCATATTTCGCAAGCTAGTCGTATAGTCGCCCCAGAAGGTCGCACCGTGACGCAAGTACTCCATGTACAATTGTACCCGGCAGTATCAGTCGGGCGCTTCCAAAACGCGGAATTGTTCAGGTTTTCCCTTTATCCGTGAAAGGGCGAGATCAATTGTATACGTAGACAACTCTTATAATAACAAATTAAATTCTGGTCATTCTTTCCATTTTCTATTTTCTATCTTTAATAAAATTGTGCTGTGACAGCATCATGTAGAACACATTATTTTTTTCAGGGGTGCTATATACAATATTATTGCGTAACTATGTAAATAGAGTAGCGCGCACCATCGAAAAGATGAGGCTTGAAACAGTTTATTTCGTCTGCATTATAGTTTTATCTGATAAACTGAATATCCGGTAACATTTCGGTAGCAACAAAGGCTATTCGTGCCGATCGATGGTCTTAAAGCTCTTTGTCGTAATGGGTAAACACGGGCTGCCCTGTCTCCATCGTCGATCCTACAAACAGGACACGAACCGGGATAGGCCTGAAGACCTGCATCGATGGTTTTAGCAACAGCTCGTTCGTGAACGTCCGTTGGGGGGGCTTAGCTTTGACCGGGGTGCTCTGCAAAGTTGTTGTTTTAAAATTCACCCCCTTTGCAAATCTCTTGCAGAATCTATGCATTGATGCTTTAGTCATACTCCCATTGAGCGTGCAACAAGATTTATTTGGCCAGGACTGGTCATTCTCGAAGGATGACGTGCGTGGAGTGTGCACAATCGGGGTAAATGAATAGGATACCCCCCGACGCTTCCTCCTTATTGAGCATATAGGACTCGATTGAAGGCTGTACCCGTTGATGACAACAGGACTTTGGGAAACTTGAGTGAATGCAGAAGAACTTCGACGCTTTCCATTCCTCGAGATCGTTCTGCGATGCACAGGTTTGGATGATGACGGAGTTGACGGCGTTGCCTGTGCTTTCATTGGAGATGTGCGCTTTGGCCCCACTCGCTCCTGATTTGGTTCCTCCATGCTCTGATGGGCTTTGTCTGTGGCCAGACTGGGTGGGAGGCCTTGCCCAATGCGCGCTGCACAATGTCCGTGAGAGAGGGCCTCTTGTCTATAGATCTGTCTACAGGTCTCACTGATCTCCCATAACTCACAGATTGCAGACCACGCCCGTTCGGACGCAGAAGCGAGCTTGAACGTGCTTCACACAAGAGATTTGAGGGGATCATTTGAACGCGACAGGAAATCTTGCGGTTGTCGCAACGTGCACAAAGCCTGAAGGGCTGAAGGGAAAGTCTCCGCGCGGGTTCCGCCTTCGGGCCATTCACCGAGATACTTCTACGAAGTTTGAAAAGGGGAATCGAACGGCTTTTCCGCAAAATGCTGTTGCCGTAGGGAAGTAAACCCCTCGAAACATCGAAATATTGTGGAAACGCTGAAAATCGAAGCGAAACGTCGTCTCGAAGAGCAAGAACAGCTCTGAGCTGGGAAAATGGATCTTAATTTTTGGTAGAAAAGACATCTACGTTAAAATCACATGTGATTCTGCACGGCGACATCAAATACATGTGCGCCACAACTGTATTTGCATTTTTTCGAAGGGATGAAACCATGAGACAATTTATTAGCCCTGTTTATTTATTAGTTGCAGTCATTTGCTCGAGATCAATGTACTTGTAGATCTGTAGAAGTCCTGTACGAATTCGTAAACCTGAATTCATTAGTTTTGTCCATTCGAAGTCGCATGCGACTTTAATCGGGGACAATAATTACGCGACATAGTGATATAATGGTTAAAGGTCGCATCCTTAAAATCTGAGGAAACTTTAGAAATTTACCGAACGAGAACCTTCGTTGATATTCCTGGTGCAACATATAAAAACAACAATCGCCCATGATATTTTTATTTTTGCAATGAATGATGACAATCCTCGCGACAAAGGATTTGGGGAAGATTTTGGTGGCATTGGAGGGGAAAATCGCCCACCTGGAGCTAACTAGTCGAACGGATTTAAACCCGCGAATAAATACATCTACGACATGGTATGCTGCGATGGATTCCGCCATCTCGCAGACCTTTTTCGATTCCGTTCTGGAAACCACTGGCTGTCACGGCCCCGGTTCGGCCGCCGGGTGATTCTCCTTGTGGTTTTCACATTGCGACAGGAAATTGACGCGGTTTTCTCTATAAATAAAGGCAATTTCCTCAGGCGAACAGAAGGCCTACCCCAGGAACTCGTCCAGTCGACGTTCTCACAACACCGTAGCAGCTTTTGTGGAGAGAGGGAGAGGCAGAGGTTAGTGCCTGTTTCTACAGTTAACTCCCTCCCCGAATGCACATTACACACACACCCTCTTCCCCCCCCCCACCCCATTTATCCCTGCACCTATGCACGATCGCATGTCATTTGTCGCTTGCAGTATCCACATCCGTGCACGTGTTGCTCTGAAGATTTCGCGCATACATTCATCGGTGTCTGCGGACAGTCACTTCTGTGATTGGTATACACAGCGTGAATACGGTAAAAGCATGCATTTTAGCATCGTCAGTTGATAGAATTTCGAGTCTTAATTCTCTCCGATCCACTACGGTAGCACGCAAGAGGACAGAGATAGGATATAAGCGAGCACAGAAGTCATCCCACCCAACCAACGCAACGATGCAGGGGGACACAAAAGACATGTACCCACCGCTTCATAGAGGGGTGGGAATCTGCCAATAATGGCCACAATAAACCACCCTCGATACATAGAAGCGATCACCCCCCCCCCCTCCGCTCTTTCTCTCTCTCTCTCTCTCTCTCTCTCTCTCTCTCTCTCTCTTTTCTCAGGACTCACTGAGTCACACACTAATACACACGCCACACACACACATGTGTGTGTTCATGTATAGAGAGGTGTGTATGTGTGTGTGTGTGTGTGTGTGTGTGTGTGTGTGTGTGTGTGTGTGTGTGTGTGTGTGTGTGTGTGTTTGTGTAAAAGCGCACACGTGTTATATTCGATACTCATGTGAATCATGATGATGATGATGATAATGATGATTATTAATATTATTATTGTTATCATGATGACGAGATTTGTGCATGCAAATATATACACGATGCAGTAAAATACGACTACGCACATGTGTGATATGCCCTCAATATATCGGCTGACTACTTCCACGCAATGACAATAATAATATCACATACCCTTCGCTAGCATGATTCCAAGGACCCAGAAGATGACGAGGTAGTGATACAACAGCAGCATTCGTGAGTGTACAGATCACAAGGCAGCTCTGTCTTTGGAGCGATATATGCTCTGCTTCGTTTTCCCCTTGAATTCCATGACAATCCCGCCCCCTCCTCATCATTGCTCGGCCCATGCAGAAACGCCCTTTCCTCGCTCGAGGACGAGAAGAAGACAATGGCGCTGAGCAGCCGAGGCGACTGGATTCTGACACTGCCGCTAGTTTGCCCGTTGACCCGAATCGCAAATTTGAAGGTTCTACCAACATGCTCCGAACCATCTCCTCCCCCCCGCCCCCCTTAAACACAAGATATTTGCTCGTATTACAGGGTTTTTGTCTTTGTTCCCAAACTGGGCGTCGATTGGGAAGCCATTCTTTTGCGAGAGGGGGATTCGGTGTGTGACTATCAGTGTATAGCGTCATGTGTATGCGGTGCCAATCTATCTATCTATCGAGAGAGAAGAGAGAGAGAGAGAGAGAGAGAGAGAGAGAGAATAGAAATCTTCCGTTTACAACAGGGACCGAAATTACAAACACGTGCCATCAGTCAGCCCCCCCTGCCACCACGTTCCCTACACCGCACCGCATGACTATACTTAAATGGAATAAAAACACGCACGCACGTCTCCATTCCGATCGATAAATCAATCATCAGCGCTAAGGCCTGGTGCCTCTCCATCTCCACTGTGATATTGACGTTGTTCCAAGTAAGATTAAGAGAGGATGGCTCCGGGAGGGGGGAGGGGAGGGGGGCGGGGGGCGCAGGGGAGTGGCGGTGCGGTGCATGCTTGCTTGCGTAAGGATTGAGCGTTGTGCTGCCTCGCTAACGAATGTGGCGTGTTTGTGGGTTTTTGACATATAAGGTCTCGGTATTTGTCGGCTTCTCGTACGCAAGTAGGAATTTTAACACAGCGCTGCAGAAGAAGGTGCGAGGCGATTGTCTATGTGTGTGTGTATGTGTGTGTGTGTGTGTGTGTGTGTGTGTGCGTATGTGTGCGTGTGCGTGTGCGTGTGCGTGTGTGTGTGTGTGAGAGAGAGAGAGAGAGAGAGAGAGAGAGAGAAAGTGTGAAAGAGAGAGGAGGATCTTTACTGCACAGCACGTATATAGAAATGTGCATAAACTGCGTGCATTGGCCGCACTAAATTGCCTCATAGCGCGTCCTCCTACCTTACCCTAATTCCACATGTTACGTATGCATAAAATGACAGGACAACGAGTCTTTCTATCGATCAATAGCTGTGTTTCTTGGTCTTATTCTGGTAAAGTCTAAAGCAGCCTTAGTTGCCCCCCCCTCCCCCCCCAACTCCCCTATCCTCTTGATAATCTTCGTGAAATCGCGTATTTCCCTGTTTGCGAAAGCTGTATATTCTTTCTAATTATATAATATATATATATATATATATATATATATATATAACATGCACACCATGTTCAGATTGCATGCCCGATCTTCACACTGGGCCGGGGACATTGAAGCTTGTTGGGCTTTCCGTGCTGGGTGGGGGTGCTGGCACCCATTTATAATGATTTATCGATGCTACAGAGAGTGCGTGAGAGGGGGGGAGA
>ADNK01003188.1:0-19725 GCA_000320545.1 Bigelowiella natans CCMP2755 | reverse complement strand
AATGGCATGTGGCATCAGCTACACATCTCACATGTGGTTTGCCTCGCTAGCTTGTCGTGTCCACTCTAGCACTGGCAGCTACGCTGTGCGTGCAATCGCATCATGTGTGCACAGATTTCAATATCCAAGTTTCAATGAAGTAACCATGATCCCCATAGATCCAGTGATGGGCAACAAGGCAACACTGAACGACATGACACACATGACGACCTCTGGGAAATCGCATCAGACTCGCGGCTAGTGCGTTGCCAAGATCAACGCTGTGGATGATGACACATGGGACAATTTTTGGGATCGGAAAAAACATAAAATTTTTAGTCAGGAATGGGTGCAGGTGTGTGTGTGTGTGTGTGTGTGTGTGTGTGCTTTTAGCATTGCGATGTGATATCTACCGTTGGTGCGGTACAGAGGGGGCCAGATGATGCAGCATAAGCAGTGCTGCGTACTGTATGACGAGAGGACAAGAGGGGGGGGGGACGTGTTGATGGGTGGTGATAATGGTTGTTTGAATCGCAATGATGGGGGGAAGGGGGAGACAGCAACCTGGTCAGCCTCTTGCAGTGTATCTCTCGACTGCCTGGGGGCTTTCTCGATGTTCTAACACAGCAGTACACACAGACTACATTGATAGGAGGAAGAGGGACCGAAGGGAAAGAAACCATCTTCCAGCCAGCCATTACAGCGAATCCCACAGCTTAACACAAACGACACGGCGCACAAAGAGCGCAGCACCCGGCGGCGAGGTGCAAAGCTGACCTTGTCTTTACTCTTTTGGTCAGGCAGCACGCACCGAGACCGATATTTATCCTGAACAATGATCGTGCCGACGACGAGGATGATGATGATGATGATGATAATGATGATGACAAAGATGCTTTATAGCAATCAATGAAGTGGATGATGATAATAATTTGCAAAATTCACGTTTGCACCTTGTCATCGCATTTGCAACGACGATACTGGGGCTTCGGCCTAACGGAGTCATATATACGGGTGCGTGCGCCATCAGCACCTCATTTTTCCAAAAATTGCTAGCGCTAGGAAACCAAAATAGAGATTTAGTTTTTTGGGGCGAGAGGGAGGGGGGGGGTGGGGGGGGGTAAAGAGCATAGATAAAAATACTGGGTGCAGAGGCGGTGCAATTCGGAAGAAAGAGAGGGTTCATCGAGAGGAGAGGGACAAGAAACAAAGAAAGGAAGGAGAGAAGAAGGGAGGGGTGGGGGGGGCACGGTGTACAAAACATGCACCGTTTCTGTTTCTGGCAATATTCCGACAGGATCTGCTTTGGGAGTCGCTGCCACTACGACACACACATGGACAACATAGATTTGTAGGAAGTCACGACTCGCCGCACGATAAGAGGAGCCAGTGCAGAGCAACACAATGCTTGCCGGCGAAGGTTATACCTCCTTGACGACATATCCATGCACCTCGCGAGGCCCACGAGCAGCAACCACGCCCCTGTATGGGTGTGTGTGTGTGTGTGTGTGTGTGTGTGTGAGAGAGAGAGAGAGAGAGAGAGAGAGAGAGAGAGAGAGAGAGAGAGAGTACATGTTTATTATGTTCTCATCGCTGCACGTCAGTCGCTGTAAAATCTACTTCGACGACGGGCTATGAGGACGGCTCTTCTCAGTCTGCTCGCGATTTACGGCGATGACGCAGGGAGATGTTGGCAGGTCATCGAGGTGTGAGAAGAATTGTTGAATAAAGGTGTGCGATTGTCAATCAGTGGGTGATATATAAACGCCACCCCATCTTCCTGAGCTTTCTCTTGCCGACTCCGGAGACTCCTTGCGGTCCAAAACCTTTGCTTTTGGAATCGGTTGATGTTTGCCCAGCGCCTCTCCCCCCCCCTCTCCCGCCTCTTCCACCTCTTCCACCTCTTCCACCCCTCCCACCTCTCCCGCCTCGTTGCCCTGAGTTGTTGTTGTTGTTATCTCTGCTGTTGCTGCTGCCACCCTTCTTGCCCTTTTTCTTCCGGCTGCTGTTAGGACAAAATGATGCGGTTGTGAGAGGATTCGCTTGGGGTGATTGCGTGCTCAAGGATTCGCTAGTTAACAGATTCTCTCTTTTAGATTCATGGTGCTTCTCTCTCAAAATATATGGATGGCGATTGGGTGCCAGCCTCGAGCTCCCTCCCCCTCCACGAAAGTCTCCTTACGATTCCATGCCGAAGTCCGCCACGGGCTTCTTATTTCCTTTCCTGCCCATCTTTCCAGTCCACTAGACTGCCAGGGCTGCCGGCGATTTGATCCCAGCTAATATATTTTTATCTTCAATGGCGTTGCTTCGAGTAGTTTGCCAGGAGGGGGACGGGGCACGTGGTGAGCGAGAAATTTCGGAACGGCCTAATTTCTTAATAAATAATCCGAATATTTCGATGTCTTTTGTTCGATTCGGCCTGCGTTCCCAATACTGTGACACGACAAATTCTCTGCACGTATTCTCAGATATTCTCGGCTCAAAAAAGCAACCAGAGACTCGATATTTGACTGCTTTCCTCTATCCAAAGGAATTTCATCCTTTGGCCTTTTTAGATTTAGTTCTTACATCTTTCATGTCGCAGTGATAATATCCCCTTTATCAATTCGGAAAATATATATAAATAAAATTCGGCAAACCCACGCGACAGATAGTCTCTCCCGCAAACTCACAAAGGTTTCCCCTCCCCGCATCTTGGAGTAACTCATGTGTGTAATTGCCACATCTGGATAAACGCCCTCCCTCATGACGTTGACATTGTCTGAACAGTTATCAAGATGTCGTCGCCAGAAGAGGAGGAATGGGGAGGTTCACAGCCTCCCAAGTATCATCAAACCACAAAGCTTGGAGATGGGAGCTTCGGTGCTGTTCGAATGGTCAATCATCTCGCCGCTATTAAACGTCCGGCAACAACCATGAAAAAAATATTGTCATTAATTCGTGTCGCATTTGTAGGTCTACGATGATGATGGGCGCGAATGGGCACTGAAGGCCTTTGAGCGTTCTTCAGATGATGGGACGCTTGACCTCGGCGCGCTTAGAGAGATCAGCACTCTAGTTAGGATTGGAAAACTGCGGGAGGGAAAAGGTCATCCAAACATCATCAAGGCGCACGAGATCTTCACTAGCGGTGAGGAGTTCGACTTCAGCTTGTGCATGGTCATGCCCCGCCTCAACGCCACGCTACAAAGCGCCAACGAAGGGAGGTAAGGACGTTCTTCCTTCAACCCATCTTTTTCTTATTTCGCCCCACTTCAACTATCAAAAAGCGCGCGCGCGCTTTTGCGTACGCGTTATGTCTCTTAGTCATACGCGTGTACGGAATGTATAGGTTTTATTCGTAATACAAGCACACAGTGTAGATATACCTAATTCTAAATGTGTTCAACTGTGTGAATTCTAGTTACTTAAAGAAACGCCAAAGGCTGCGTGTCTGTCGTGGTCTTCTACGAGCAGTGAGCTTTCTCCACAAAAATAGCATCATGCACCGTGACATCAAACCAGACAACGTCCTCCTCACCGCCAAATTCCAGGCAGTTCTAGCCGACTTTAGCCTGGCCAAGTTCTTTGTTAAAAGCGACGAGGGTGTCACCGGAAAGACGCACACAGGCGGTGTAGGCACGGCTTGCTACATAGCTCCAGAAGTCTACTACCAACAAGGAGAGGGAGAGGAAGGAGGGGGTACAGGTCGCTACGATCATAAATGCGATGTTTGGTCGACTGGGGTTGTGCTCATGGAGACCTTGCACAAACCACTCAAAACCGACCGCGATAAAGCAGCGATTGCCGCTGTGAAGAAGCGCCGGGCAAAGCTGAATGCTTCCAAGCCTCTGCACGCACTTCTCCTCGGAATGCTTGATCTCGATCCCTCGAAGAGAATCGATTGCAGCGACGCGCTGGGGATGGAAGCTGTGTGGAGGGACCTGAAGAAAGCCTGTAATAATGCCTCGACCGAGAAGGAGAATGAAGCCAAAAACGACGGTCCAAATACCAAAAAGGATGAGTCGAGGAAGAAAAAGGAGGGAGGAGCGATGTCCCCAGCGGGGGGGGCGGCGTCGGGGGTCGTGAATCTTGCCGCGAATACGAGAGGAAAACAATCGACGAAGAGTCCTAAGATGACACCGGGTTCCAAAACACGGCGACGATCATCACTTCCGGCAGAGAGCAAAGAGCGTGCAAGAGCGAGAAAGGAGGCAGAGAGGATCGCAAAGATTCTTGAATTTTCAGATGAAAGGACAATAGAGGTAATTCTGACTATATACAAATTTTGCCATCTTGCATACGCATCAATGCTCCCCGCTATTCCTTCTGTAGGCTGCTTTGAAATACATGGAGATCTCGGAACAACCCATCGAGTATTGCCTCCTACTGTCGCACAAAATGCACGAGGCTGATCTAATGAACATTGAAGACGTAGAGGAATACTTAGAGGATTTCGATGTTGATGAATACACTGCGGTAGAGGAAGTAATATTCCAGAAAATGAAGTTTGACCTCTGCTGCGTGTGAGCTTGCGAATGTCACAATCATCATAGCAAATGAATGAAGCAACGGACTATAGCGGGCTTTCATTTGTTGGACAAAATTGAAAAATCTGATAATAGCCATGATTTAGCTGCATGCTCGCACGTACACTGCTAGACTGCTAGCTAGCTTGGCCCGCACACTGAAACCTCGTCGTGCTGCATGCTAGCATGCCCCGATCGGGCTCCGCCACGGAAAGCAGCTGTTTCATTTTTACATGCACGCGTAGAACAATGCGTCGTGTGTAGGCACGCTAGCACAGAATAGACACGTAATATCATATATATACTATATATGCTATTACTATGTATACTATATATGCTATTACTATGTCTATTATGCACGTTATATAATCGTTAGCACATTTCTCGCAGACATCGTGAAGCCAGGAAGCTAGACTAGTAGATGGGGCCATCGATGCACGCATAGGCTTCTGGATGTTTAGACGACTGCTGCATGTTGCAGCGCACAGCATATGCTGCATGCTACCTAGCTACGCACAGACAGGAATTATCACAGCTTGTCTCGAATATGCGCTGCGAGCCTGCACAAATTTCGATTGCACTGACACCTTCTCCTGACTGTATGCTATTCATCTTAGCTGTACAACTTTAGTGCTACTAACATCATCTAGCTGCCCTACGATTCTACGGAGCTAGCTAGGTGCAGACGCTGCCTCCCACGTTCTTGCTGTAGGTGACCAGCCGTGCTGTCATCATATCGTCAAGCCCCAGATCTACGAACGAAATCGGGAGAATCGAATCAGCTTACACGCTCGGGGTAAGTAAGTAACGATTACATTCGACGGTGCGGAATTAGCACTATGCGCGATGAAAACTTGCAAACAACAATCGCGCATGGCGCCAAGCCATCGTCGCCGTCATAAATCGTACCTCAAGACCGTATATCTTGAACGCTCCTGATTGATGGTGCGGTGCGAGAGACGGAGAGACGCCCTGGAGGTGTTTCGTTGTCCGCGACAAGAAGGTTTTACATATCAGCAGCAGCAACGTGACAATTCGAATGATGCTACTACCGTTTTGTTCGTCGAGGCCTCCTTGAGCTGGGAGTGCAGCTGTAGCGCTACGTCTTTCCTGGACGGTGAACACGAAGTGTGATGATGGTGTGTAAGCTTATAAATCGCGGAGAAAGACCTTCTGTTGTCCCCCCTCACCTTCTTTCCACGTTCTCTTCATCTCCCTCTCTCCCTCTCTCTACCTCTCTCCCTCTCTAAATATACGCACGCACACGTACGGGTAGTACACATCGAGGGAAGCTATGAAGCACAACTACCCGATTCCAACACCAATGCCTTTGTCCAGGTCGGCAAAGAACCACGCACCCTACACGACGTTATTCGAATGGCAGCCAGAATATAAGAGGGAACACGATGATTTTCATGGTTTGTGCTTGACAACCCCCCCCCCCCCCCCACCCACACACGCGCATGTATACTTTATATATATCGTCTCGTCTCATCTTTCAGACAAACACACGTTTTCATGCTTCTTCGCAGCAGAAAGACCGTCGCCGTCATCTGACGCACCAGAGGAAACACAACAGTACTGACAACAACGCTAAAAACAGCAGATCCCATGGTCATCATTGAAAAGCGGGCACAGTCAAGGCTGATAGCATTCTTACGGCATTATTTCAGTCATCATCACCACCACCACCACCATCATCATCATCATCATCATCGTCGTCGTCACGATCGATATAAAGTCCACACTTTTCGAGTCCCCATCGCCCTTGCTGTCATCGCCGCCCCCTCCCCCACGGCGGGGGTCTTGGATCAGGGAGTCGTAGGTGATGACGGGGTTTGGCCCGGGCGTCTTCTTCAATCGCCATAGCTTTCTGCTGCCGTGGCGGAGAACCTTCTTCAAAACCTCTTCCGACACGCTACTTCCTGACATCATGCCCGTATGTGAGTGGATATATACATAATATTATATATATATATATATATATATGCATATCTATGTAGATTTAGAGGGAGATGAGGGTGTGCCAATAAGCAAGCAAAATGGTGCTGCTCCTGCCAATACCCTATCGATAATATATCTTATCACCATCGACACCGGTTACGACTACTATTCCTCCTCCTCCTCCTCCTCCTCCTCCTCCTCCTCCTCTTCCTCTTAGCATATTGATACCTTTGAAGACGAGTTGGAAGAATCGCTGAAAGAAGATCATGGCCTCGGTCTCCTCTAAAGCCCCCGAGCCGTTCACATCAACGCTATCGAAGAGAGCCTTCACCTCGAAGCTGTCCCAGCAAAACGACGTCCAGTTTAGGAATTAAGGAGGCAGGGGGGGTGGAAAGGGGGGGCGGGCTCGCATGCATACGATGATGGGGATATTGGGGTCTCCAAAACTACAAGGTGGTCATTAATATTCGCCGTTTTGTGATTTTGCGTTTTCATATGGCTCTCCTCCTCCTCCTCCTCCTCCTCCTCCTCCTCCTCTACTTTCCTCTTCTTCTTCTTCTTGTTGTTGTTGTTGTTGTTCTTATGGGGGTGTGCTCCGTGCTACCTTTGAAGTGCCTCCACCAGGTACCGCTGGGCGGTGTCCTTGCAATACGCGCCGGTCTTGGCCTGCGGCTCGCCTTTTTCTTCTCCCTGAGGAAAGATTAGATCATTGTTCAACGACCGATCTCCAAGTTACCGTCGTTCTTGCTGCTGCTGCTGCTGCGGCGGCGGTTTAGTGCTACATGATAGCGATGAGGGAGGAGGGTGGCGAGATGCCGAGTAGTTTCTCAAAGACAGAATCGACGACGGCTTTTCAGACTGAATGACCATCGGTGCTTGCTCGCTCCGCAGTGCGTACTATGACTCATGGAGGAGCGCATTTGTTTCTCTGCTTTCGTTATTCTACACATTGACTTGCGACTACAAACTGCAGGATGTTGTTGTGTGCTATAGATCTCTGCAACCCCCCCCCCCCCCTCGTTTCTCAGTTTTAAACATACCTTGCCAGAAGCAAGAGCGTTATTGGCAGCTTCTTTCGCGGAGGACGTGTGTTGCTTTCTCGACTGCTGCTCCTGGCCCTTAGCCACTCCCCCCCCCCCTCCCCTCCTCCTCCTTCTCCTCCTCCTTGCGAACGTCACTGTTGATCATCCCTCCTTCTCCTCCTGCTGCTGCTGCTACACTCTTCTCTGAGGCACGACGATGATCACGAAGATCATGCAGCCATTGCGACGCGTTGTGTTGTCCCAGCAGCTCCTGGTGCTTCATCTGAGGAGGAGGGGGACGACGACGACGACGACGACGACGACGACGACGACGACGAAGAGGAGGAGGAGAGAAGAAGGGTGGGGAGGGGGAGGCGGAGAGAAAATGCGCTGTAAATGTCTTGGCCACAGTGGCATCGTGTTACCTCGATCCCTCCTCCCTTTGATGGCTAAACTGCATCTATATCTACTGCAACCTGCCTCTGCACAGCAACGACGATAACGACGATAACGACGACGACGATGACGACTATGACGATGGCAAGTAATAGTAGTCGTAGTAGCAGCAGCAGCAGCAGCAGCAGCAGCAGCATTAGCAGTACCTTGTTCTTAGAGGCAAACGATACGCTAAACACGCTAGGCTTTCGAATCGAGTGCCAGGTGGTGGTGCTGCTGCCGCTGTGCCCGTCGTCGCTAGTATAGGGCCGCTGTAGTCTATTTCCCTCCCCGCCTCCTGCTCCGTTGGCTCTCTGGCCGCTGGTGTTGCCCCGCACCTCCCTATTGGAAGCTACGTCGGTCGCCGGAGATGCTGTGAGGCGCGGAGGGGGGGGGGGGGGATAAATGCTGATGCTGATGCTGATGCTGATGCTGATGATGATGATGATGACGACGACGATGCATTGTTAATGTGAAGAGAATAGGCGATTGTTGTTTTGCCGATTGATTCTAACCATGTTGTCGTTGCTGTTGATATTATGATTATCATTGTCATTGTTACTACTAGCGCTTTCCTACCCCTTTTTAGTCGACCAATCGACGAACATGCCCACGGGAGGCTCGTCCCTCGTGCCCCTCACTACGACGAAGATCGGCTCCTTGTGCGCCTGTTTCTGCCATACCAGCTCAAGCAGATTCGGCAGGTTGTACCCGTCTTGATCGGAGCTGTATCTGGGAGGGAAGGGGGGTGGGTGGGTGGGTGGTAACAACGAGCACCGTGGAGGAGACGACGATAATGATGAAGGCGGTGATGGTGATGATGGTGATGATGATGAAGAAAATAACGCGATCGGTGAGAAAGCGATCCAAAACTACTTCCATACAAACAGGTTTTATATGCCGAATTACTACACTCGCAGGAAGGAGTACGCGCCCGGAAAAGAATGGCAAGAAAAGTACAAAATAGCGGTGGCCATCATCGTCACCATCGGGACTTCTATCACGATTATTATTGTTATCATTCGACTTACAAGACGACAGGGTCCTCTATCCTCAGCAAGTTAGGAAGCCACATCCACAGGCGTCGGAGCTCTGCCGTTGTGACTAGTTTCGAGGGCCGGTGCTCTTGGAAGTGCGGCACGGAGAACACCTGCACTCGATGAAAGGGCACCTGAAATGTGTGTGTTTCGTTGCGTGTGTAAGATCCCGTCGCGCTATTTATGACCGCATCTTGGCAATGCTGTCATTGCTCGATTCGTTTTTGAGGCTGTCTTCAACAACACGGACAACAATCGCAGAGCATGTACTGCGTGCCCAGCCCGTGCTGCGGCCACGACGGCGGCACAAAGGAAAGTGTACTTCTCATTAAAAAAAAAAGGGGGGGGGGAGGGGGCTTTCCGCGTATACTTGAATGATGTATATTATTAAATGAAATATATGATTTTGAGAAGTATTCTAGCTACTACCGTTGCTACTATTCATGCTGCTGATGCTACTACTACTACCGCTACCTCGATGTCGCTACGATGCTGCTGTTTGCTGCCGATTCCTTCGATCTGAAACTTGCTCAGCTTGACCTTGTGCGCCGTCTCCATGAGCACGCCGGCGTTGGTGTTTGTCCTCATCAGCCTGGCGAGGGTGCTGGAGAACTCTTCCGCCCTGCTCGTTGCAAGGAGCTGGGACTTGTACCTGGGGGTTCGTATCAATATATGCATAAAATAAAACATAAATACACACATGCACACACACACACACACACACACACACACACACACATGTGCACATAGGAAAATACATACGTATTGCAGTTTTTCCGTCACACACATCGGCGATAAAGCGATACGCACATCAAGACTGATAGAGAATGCCCCCCACCCCCCTCTCACAGAACCAAAAACCAGTAACTAAGCGATGACTCCCTTACATCTGGAGGATGGCGACGATGACCCGGTGCAGGACACGAACCCCATCGGCGAGGAATACATCAAACACGCGTAACACGCACTCGTAGGGCAGAAACGACGTGAATACACGCGCCATCCATACACCGAACGTGTCCTGGAGAGGTACGCCAAGCCTCTCCCCGTGCTCATAAACATTGCTACGATATTTTACCAGCAAAAAGCATACCATGATCACACATCCGTGTTAGCCGGCATACGATCTCTCTATCTCGTTTGACCTCGTTGTTGTATCTCTTTCTCTCTCTCTCTCTCTCTCTCTCTCTCTCTCTCTCCCCTCCCCCTTCCCCCCCCCTCTTTGTTTGCAGATGCGTGGTTGGATCGAGTACCGCACATATTTCTTGACTATTTCCACGCTTGTAAGAGTCATCACTCGGAAGTCTCGGCCTGAAGTCATATGAGGATGATGGTGATGATGATGGAGAGTTTACATATATAATATTTCTTCTTCTTTGTTTGTTTATACGGTGAAGGGGACATGAGTTACATGTTGTGGGGAGAAAGTCCTCCTGGAGCATTCCTGATACAGCGCTGCATTTGTGTTGTGAGCATGGAGCCAGCCACAAGAAGGAAGGAGGATGGACATCAACATCAAACAACAATAAAATCAGCAGAATCCTCTCCCGATTCTACAAGAGATAATCCCATATGCTCGGCCACTATTGAATCCCACCATTACTACTTTTATCTTTTTTATTATTATCATTATCATGATCATACAGAACAGTTTATGGGAGTGATAGTAGGCAGCCTTTAGAACATACACTGCCAATCTCTCGGTGGTGCACAAACACACAAACACACACACACACACACACACACACACACACGCACCCACCTGAAGGCTTCATGCGGAGTCATATATTTCCGCAAGACGGTCACAATGTCGGGGAGGAGCGGGCAGTAGGTTATCTAACATCCGCGTATTCAACGACACGGTCGATTAGGAGGAGGAAGGGGGGTTCGTCGTTTATGATGTTACAAATACCTCCTGATGTTCGGCTTGCAGCACGCACAGAATCATCGATACGGATTCTTCTTGTTCTTGTGTGAGGTCGTGAGAATTCATTAGGAGAATACCGCCAAAATCAGGTACGCAAACCTGCGCGCACGGAGACGATGACAGCGACAAGGGTCATAAGCAGCCGCCGCACAGGAAGAGGAGGAGGAGGAGGAGGAGGAGGAGAAGAAGAAAGGGACGAATAGTTATGATTAGGATAGTGCTGCAGCTTTTTACATGTAATTTAAGCAAGCTTATGCTAGTAATCCCTAATAATGTGAAATCTTCTTCTTGTCGTGTGCTGCTGCTGCTGCTGCTGCTGCAGCTACACTAGTACGGCCGACCGACCTCCTGGTGCACACAGTCAGGTATCTCCTTGAAGAAAAGATTCTGAATCATCTCACCGAACTCTGCCTCTGCAAATATATTTCACCAACATGCTTTAATATATATATATATATATATATATATATATATATATATGTGTGTGTGTGTGTGTGTGTGTGTGTGTGAGAGAGAGAGAGAGAGAGAGAGGGAGAGAGAGACCGGATGTATTTTCTTTCAAACGTAGTTTAATATGAATTATATGCATAATTTTCACGACGATGTTTATTACGAAACACATGCTCGTGCGCACGCACACACACCTTCTCTCACATATTATAGGTGCATACGTATCCTTTATATTGCTAGCATATCATCCATTTAGCAGCGGGGGAGGGGCCCTGTCATCGCTGAAACGTTGTTACCATGATCTTTCTCCTCATAGGATATCTTGAGAATCCCACGCCAGACACTGAGGATAGCACACAATGGAACGTGAAGCGATGTCAGTCGGACAATCGCCTTAGCAATCTAACACGAGCTGAAGAGATCATCCTAACTACTCATGACTTTCCGGGCGAAATCTAATCTCGCGCCAACAAATTCAAAAGTGCCATCATATAACTATTCGCTCGCCTCCAACCATCACCACCGCCATTCCTCCTCCTCCTCCTCCTCCTCCTCCTCCTCCTCCTACTACTACAACTACTTTGGGCGTCTGTAGTCCTTGACGCCTTTCCAGAGCTCGCGATGTTTATTGCCCTTTATCTCATCAATCATTGTGATTGGCTTATCTGCGCCAAGATAATGAAGACATATCGTCATATATCGTCGACGAACGATTTACACCCGTAAAGGGGAGAGTGAGTGTGTGTGTGAGTGAGAGAGAGAGAGAGAGAGAGAGAGAGAGAGAGAGAGAGAGAGCGATTTCAGGGGGTGGAAGGATGAAAGAGGGGGGAAATTGATTTAGCGCTGGTAGTTGACCAGCTTCGAGCTTGAACTTGTCGAAGACTCCGAGGTTCTCCATAGATCGAGTCATGGATGCATACTCAGCGGAGCCTAGCCGTGCTATCCGCGGCTCAGATTCTGATTTCTTGCTATTTCTCTTGTCCATCGTAGAAGCACCTGGGGAAAGAGGGGAGGTGAGCGGAAGGGCGTAGATGAACCCGAGGCGTGAAGATGCACATCTGCACATCATGAACGTGAAAATGTAAATGGGGTTCAAACACTGACGAAAAGCGTTTCAGAATAAAACCGTGCAATTATGACACGCTCCTTTCCGATATTTTTTGCAAAGGCATTCGTTTGGCGCGAACAATAGCGTTGTAATTAAACTTCCGATTGAAAAAAGAATGGGAAAGACGGGAACGCACTTGCCGGCCTGAACAAGTTCACAGCGGTAGATCGAGGATCCGCAGTTCTCTCCGTTCCGAGTTTCTTTTCGTGCCCAGGGATAACGTTCAGAGGTTTGTGCGACAAGGCGCGTGCGGATTGGGGAGATGGAAGAAGGGGGTAGGCGAGAGGTACGTCAACTTATACGAGTAGGGTTCGTAGTTCTTACAGGAGAGAAGCGATGGAAGTAGCCCAATTAAGATCAAAAAGTCATATTCTGCAATCGGATTTTAGACTATAATCGATAATTTGACAAAAGAATTAATGTCGTAGCTCTTCTTTCAACTATATCCACAGAAACCTATAAAGCCTGTTGCATGTCTGCCAGAGGATGTTGGACTAGCTATTTCTCAGCGACTGGTTGTGGGATACCCATTTTCGAGGGAATTAAGCCAGTATCCGGTATTGACGGTCTTTTTGGATGACAAATGAGCGTTTGTAACAGTGCTCCCGACAACAACCTGGAATCTAAATCAAAACACAGGAGATTTTCACATTTAAGTAACTGAGCTAAATGTTGTCTGCTATGATGATTCTACGACAAAGTTTAATTAATGTCTCTCAGTTGAATTAACAGTAGCTATATCGAGCGACATCGAGCGCTCTGCACAAGCGCGCTATGTGTCAAATCAGGACATGGTTTTTAGTCGTTGATAATTAACACATTCGTATTTCTAAAAGACTAAAACTTTTCAATCACATGTACTTTTATCAGAAGAGACAATGAAAACATTTCATTTTTACGAATTTTATTCAATCTAGGAATCCAGGGTGTATGCTCAGAGTACCCCGTTCAAAAATCCGCGTTTCTACTCGAATCCCCTAATGTGAAAAAGGCAAAGCCCTTCTTGGAATAAAGGTAATTGCTTTGATGAGACGTAATGAAAAAATTTCCTGAATACATGCATCTCCAAATATTCTAGAAGATATGGTACACCCTTTGGTACCCTCCAAAAGTATTCCTACCCGTTACCCGTTGTGACATAGCTGGCCGTATTTCTGGTAATTTTGAGACTTTGTTATTCAGCTGGGCCTGCAAAAGTTTGGTGGCTGGGGTTGAAAAAGAGAAATGCAAAAAGATCCTCTTTGGTACAACCAAAAGTTGGAAGATACCCATCGATAGATTAGAGCGACAACCATCAAATCATGACGTTCTTAGTTTGAACGAGGTAGGAACTTCAGAAAAGGTGGAAATAGCTTTTCTTGAGAAGCTGCGCTAAAACAAATTCAATTATATGTAACGACATAAAATTTGTGCTATTCCAATCCTAGATGTGCGCGAACCTAGATGAAGAAAAAAGCGGGATTCGAATTAATCGAACTTCTGTCTGGAAACGCCATTTTGAACTTCAGCTTGTACCGCAAAAACCAACCAATCAATCCCTCGCAATCTACATAGGTGGGTCCCTGCCCGTCTCTCCTTTTATGCTGCCATCAAACTCATCGTTTTTCGATTCGGCCAATGTGCTGAAGTCAATTTAATTGATCGTCCACTTAAAGTGCACTATTTAATGTCATTTCTCTATTCTCAGGTTAAATTTATGTCAAACTGCTGTTATGATATTGCCAAGCCAGCGCCTGAGGCGCTGAAAATGAAACCCGTCCACGTTCTCGAAGGACATGAATCGCTAATCAACTCTTGCTCTTTCTCTAAAGATGGAAGGCTGTTAGTCTCATCCTCCGCAGATGGAACCGTACGCCTCTGGCATGCTGCAAGTGGGGAACAAGTGGCATCTTTTGAAGGTCATGATGGCATGGTTCAAAACTGTGCTTTCATCCCAGCAACTTCGAGGCCGTCAAAAAAGTCATATTTTCTGGGTTCAGTATCCGATTCTGACTACTCTGATTCCAGCAGTGATGATGAGGAGGAAGATAAAGATCAACCTTTGATCATTTCTGCTTCCGATGAGGAAATCAAAGTCTGGGGCGTTAATGATGGTAAGGAGAAGTCAACAATGCTTCTTGAGTGCGAAGGTATGCTGCAAAACTTCGCAGTATCTCCTGATGGAACAAAAATTCTATGCAACATGGACGACGAATGCGTCCTGCTTTCCACTATTGGCCGCTCGAGAATTGTGGTCTTGGAAGGGCATGAGGGCACTGCGAAGAGCCTCTCTTTCTCTGAAGATGGTTCAGCTATACTCACCTCTTCCACAGATGGCTCAGTAAAGCAATGGGATACAAACACCGGGAAGCTTGTAACCAGCTATGACGGACACACCGACAGTGTCTGGAAAGCAGTTTTCTCTCCGAGTAACATGTCCATACTATCTTGCTCGGCTGACAAATCGCTTCGTGTCTGGGAAAGAGAAACCGGTAAAGTTTCCATGATTCTGAAAGGGCATAATAGCCCGGTCCATCTCTGTAGTTATTCGCCTAATGGAAAATGGATCGTGTCGGCATCGAAAGATAAAGAAATTATTATATGGAGCGCCGAAGGGGAAGAATTCGCCCGTTTATCCGGCCACAAGTCTTATATTTGGAGTGTTGAGTGCAGTCCTGACTCCATGCTTCTACTCTCTACTTCTTGCGATGGGGAAATGATTCTTTGGAGTCTTCCTCATGGAAAGAGGTTGGGAACCTTGAGCGGTCATAAAGAAGGAGTTAAGTCTTGCTCGTTTTCTCCTTCCGGCACTGCTCTGGCATCAGCTTCCCATGACAACACCTTAATGTTGTGGAATATCTCTGGTTGTCACTATCAGAAGTATCTGGGTGCATTGACCCAGCTACTGGATAATCGACTAAACCACACGATGCCAAATTACATTTGTAAAATAATGGCCGAATATACTTGGCCGGATTTGGTGGAAGAACTCGACATCGAGGAGGAGTTCTCACCTGAAGAGGACTCTCGCGCAATCTTCGCTCCCGTACAGAGGCGAAGGATCAAGAGTTGTAAATTTTAGTCGTCATGTCGTCACCACGTCGTCATCAGTCTGTCAATACCTTCAATGAAAGAGAAAACGTACCGACCGAGTCCAGCCGAGAGGCGTTTCGGCGTGAAATAAAGAACACAATGTGTTATTGCCTGTACAAAAATTCACTCGATCATAAGTGCTTTGTAATTACATCAAAAATATGGAGCATGCTCGCATACATGTGTTGGCGTTCGGCGATGCATCTGTCGCAATGCTGTACTTGTCGCATGTCGTGGCTGAGCGTCAAGCTCAACTAGTCAATGCAAATGTTGAGAAAACACCGAATTACAATTTGCGCGATAGTGGAAAAAAAGGTGCGGAGGTTGAGAGGTCTCCAGTATGCAATTGAAACATTTACAGATTCGCTAGCTAGCTAGGCGGCATCAATTGAACATGCAGAGCTTTAGACGAGCTGTCTAGCTAGTCATATGGCAAAGAGATGTGCATGCACACATGCTAGCATGTGCGCAGCTTTCTAGCTTTTCATTGATGTGCACATTGCTAGCTAGATTGCGCTAGCACGGTCAAATGGAACTGGCTAGCTGGAGCATGGACGATGGCTAGCAATGCTAGTAACTCAAAGTCTGAGTCATGTTTGCACCAACCTAGCTACGCTAGCTAGCTGTGTGCATGCTAGCAGCAACATCATCGATGACGCGCAACAAATGATGCAACAGTTTCATGCATGCATGCCACATATGCTGCAAATTGCGCCCACTAGCTGCACTAGCTAGTTAGGCTAGGTCAAACATCTATAGACGTACATGTCTAGCTGCGTAGCAATTGTTTGTGATTACTATGCATCGTACATGTATCGTAGTGCGATGTTGTCTCAATGTGGGCTAGTCTGCATGCTAGCTAGCATTGGGAGCTATAGAGCCAGATCGAACGCACATGCTCATTGCACTAGCTGCTAGCAGATGCAACGAATCCGCCGCGTGCGCATGTACGCGTGTGCGATGCAGCCTACATGTGGGATGCGATGCGTACAGCTCTGGAGCTAGACATATAACGCACTCAATCATCTTCGTCTAGAGTACGTAGTGCATGATGCACGTACACACTTATTAGATCACAGATATTGGTGAAATGCTTGAAGCACGAAGAGCGCGTATGTAGATGAACATAGAACACTTTAACGCACAGTGCAGGACAGAGCACTGCGGTGCACTCAAATGTCAGCGGAACACATTGTAGTAGTATAATATGGCGTAGTAGCTTGCATATTCTCATCGTTTGACCCATTGCCAGGCCCTCCTTGCTTTGGTTTTACCCCATTTCTTTGGCTGCACCCGTCTAACATCGGTACTAAGAAGAAATCTGGTGTACGTAGCACAGATAATATACTGAGAGAAGATATTGATGACGATGGAATGATGGTGATGATGATGACAATGATGATGATGATGCCGTGAGCAGCTTGATTTTGTCATCATCGCAATTACTTTTTTGGAAAAACGAAGACAAACATACACACACGCACACACACACACACACACACACACACACAAACACACACACACACATCGTGGTGAACGAAAAATAGTGAAACTGACTCGCGTTTGAGTTTCGTACGATGGTTCGGTTCGAAGTTTTGTAATGCCTGATGATAATTTTTAAGTTGATTGTGATCCCAATACAGCGATAGCGAAAACTTATCCTCCAAGATTAAATTCGTGATAAGCACCTTGCTTATAGCTAATTTGGCGGCTTCGGATTGGCCCGTGGGGCCCCCGCCTTTAATTTCAAGCTCAACGTCGAACTTGCCTTCCAGGTTTAGCACCTCAAAAGGCACCAGCAGTTGCGCGCGGTGGCCCTAGGAACACAACAGCAGAGATTTATCAGCATCTGCGTCTCTGTTAGCGATATATACTTTTATCCTCCCCCCCCCCCCCCCCCCCCATGAAAATCCTTCTCTACGATTCCCTATTGTACATCTAGTTTTTGAACTACCCAGTCCTGAAAGTACTCGACATGCGGCTTTCCATTCACTGTGATTTCGCCGTCACCCTCGCGAATTTTGGCAACAACTTGCGCTCGCTTCCGCTTTCCCTTGCCCATCGCGGCGCCGGTTTCATCCACTTTGCGCTCCCGACGAATCCTATCGATCCTCCCAGCTGTCACCTGATAATCACAATTGCGAATCGCACCCACCATCTCTTATGGAAACGACCGTTGCATTGGCCAGTGTATGGAACTGTTTTTGTATCTAACATTACATCAAGATCCGATCCCCAGTCATCAAATATCTCTGGTCGCTCAGACTCATCAGAAGTCACGTCGAACTCGAGACGCTCCTTGTTGAAGGAGAGATGCCTCACGCTCCAAGCGCGCGCCCTCAGCGCCCCCGTCCTTGCGGTTCGAAGCGAGCTGATCGCCTTCCACATCCTGCAGAGATTAACACGGATTCACCTCGACGAAATAGGCGGGGCAATAAAGACTCCCAAGCTCAAATCTCTGGCCAACCGCAACTGCACCCTACCCCTCAAGCCAGTCCAATCAACTGCGAGCCACGGGGGTTTCCGATCGAATTTGGGAGTGCGTCTCGTATAAAGTCTTGTCGCACCACTATAATAGATTATAGTTCTTATAAATATGGAAATCCCCGTGGTTCCCGTTGGTTGTCGATGAATCCCGGTCATTTGTTCCTGCCGGGTGCTGGTCGCATAATCCAAGCGAAGCTGTGAGGCGCCTGACGGGGGGGCGGGCAGAGATCGATGAAGAAGAAGAAAAGGAGGTACGCTTGTCTACCGCAGCATGAGGCTCCGGGGCTGAGCGCTGCATGCTTTGTTGCTTCGTTTGATCAGATCCAGCGAGGGTACGCCTCCCAGCACGGAGAAGCGGCGTCGGAAGGGTACGGCTGACTGCTGCATCCTGAGCAAACATGAATGCTTGCTTTGCCCCTCCACATGAAGCGACCCCCCCCACCCATCTCTCGTCCAATGCAGATGCGCGGAAACCCTCGACCGGTGGAAAGCCAAGAGCAGCCGGCTCGGTGTTCGATATTCTAGAGAACACGAGGGGGGGCAAGTCATCAGGTTCAAATTACCAAAGATTGTCAGTATTTTCTCGGGACGGCAGTTTGGGAGGAAGGGGAAGAAAATCTGCATGGTTTCTCTTAACCTAGCCACTTTCGCTATTGGAATGCAGAGGGGAGGGGGGGTGTCTTGATATTCGTGAAACGATTCTTTGTCGCAACACGTCACCGTAGGCGCACCGCGGCAGAAGAAAACCAGCGCAAGCTCGATGAAGACGAAGCAGAAAAAGAAGAAGAAAAATAAAAAGAAGAGGGAGAAGAAGGGGGAATCGCCGCTCACCGCCTACGCGTCCGACAGCGCTGAAATGCTGAGTTTGGAAGCGAAGTCGAACCCGTTTCTCGAGGAATTTGAAGCTGTTGTGGCCAAGTTCCCCGATGATATGGACCTTCTTGTCGATCCTCAACTCAAAGGAGGAGATCTTCGGTCGGTATCATATTGAATATAATATATATATATATATATATATATATATATATATAATATAGATAATTGATGCTAGATAGTGCCCATGCCCATGATTGTAGTGGTATTACATCGTATACGCCTCTGCATGCTCACATCATCATCGTAGTCGCCATCTCCATCGTCATCATCTCTACCCGTTGTTCCTTCCACTTTTTTGAAACACACAACATGCAATGTATACAGGAGAGCGCTTCTGTTCGATCTTCTCCCGGATGAGATGCCTGAGAAGTGAGCAACGGCGCACCATCACCATCATCACCATCATCATCATCATCATCATCATCACCATCATCATCATCATCATCGCGTCCAGGCACGAGAAGCATCATAGGGAATATATACATATGTATATATATATATATATATATATATATATATAAAATGTGTTTTGGTGTGGTACAAGGTACGATGTGGGCTGTCGCTGATGAGCGCGCGTTAGATCGAATTGCGGCCTTAGTATACATCTTACAGGTCATAGAGAGGCTAATAATCTTCAGACCTGTGGATTCATTGCTAGATTATACGCCGCAATATCTCGATAGACGTCGCGCCCCCCGCCCCCACTGCATGGCTAGATGATAATGTCGCAGAATATGTATATGCTTTTGCGGTGTGAGCATAGTATAACTAGTGAACGTATATGCTGATAATAGTCATCTCTACATATTCGCAGTACATGCATTTCCATACGCTTAGTAGAATGAAGACACGATAGTAGCGGTGTCTATCATGTGTA
>ADNK01003191.1:0-30181 GCA_000320545.1 Bigelowiella natans CCMP2755 | reverse complement strand
GGGGGGGGGGCGAGATAATATTTGCAATTTGCAAGGGAAAAGAGCGTTTTGGTGCTGTATGGGTAGTATAGATATTGAAAAATAATCATCTCGAAGCCAAAACTTCTTTTTTCCTCCCTCTCCTCCCCCCGTCCCCCCCCTCCCCTCACTGCTACCATCATCTATCGCTGCACCTGGCAACAACGGGGCGGCAGATGGGTTTAGCTCCCGCGCGCTTCTTCTCGATATTCGGTATCTCGCAATTGATACTTCTCCCAACCGACCAAGTACTGGGAGCCTGTTCTTCACGGATGCGGTGAGGAGCACTTGCAGAACATGCTGGAATTCGTAACGTGTAACCTTGAAATTTGACTTCCGATGTACCGAATAATACCACTTCATACCAGTAACAAACACGAGGAGTCGTCATCGTCATCGTCCTTATTGTCATCATTGTCGTCATCACTTGCGTATTATCATCACTTACATATCACCATCATCATCATCATCAACAACACCATCGTCGTCGTGATCATCATGATCTTACAACACATTATCACCACCACCTTCGCTACCCCCCCCCCCCCCCCCCCCCCCCCGCGCATCAGAGTCGGAACCTGGTGAGGCGTTTGTCGCCATCAGGCTACGTGCACACCATAGCCGGAGGGCTCGACGTACGCAGACGCACATCGTCCGGGTGGTTTGACTGCACGGATGGGGTGGGGAGGCGTGCGAGGTTCAATGGCCCGAACGGAGTGGCGGTGGGTCCCGACGGCAGCATATACATTGCTGACACCTGCAACCACCGAATCCGTAAAATATCACTTGAAGGTCGCTCCTCTAACCAGTAGACGCCCCTCGCGTGATTGATCATATGAATGCTGAGGTGGTGGTGGTGGTGGCAGTAGTAGTAGTAGTAGTAGTAGTAGTTATAGCGGTATTATATTTTTTGCAGGTTTTGAGGTCACAAGTTTTGCGGGGACAGGACGCATGGGCGAGGCCGATGGGCGTCGTTCAACTAGCAGCTTCTGCTATCCACGAGGCCTTGCGTATCACCCGGACGGCTTTCTCGTAGTAGCTGACACGGTAGTAGCTTGACTCAGGAGCAGTAGTAGTAGTAGTAGTAGTAGTAGTAGTAGTAGTAGGAGTAGTAGTAGCAGCAGGGGGAGGAGTATGTGTAATGTGGTTTGAGTAGTTGTATGCGGCGCTCTCGAGGAGACGCCGATGAAGCACCTGCGTCGTCGATAATGAAAACATGGAGAAATAGCAATGTTACGCTCTCACCATAGGCAGTAAAATCTGGAACACATACGAATAACTCGCTCTCTCCTCTCTCTTTCTCTCTCTCTCTCTCTCTCTCTCTCTCTCTCTCTTTCTCTTACTCGCTCTCCAAACACTCACGCACGCAGGGAGGCTGGAGGATTCGTGGAGTCTCGCTCAAAGATGACACTCAGCAGGCATCATCATCATCATCATCATTGTCGTCGTCGTCATCATCATCGCCTCCTCCCCCTTCTTCTCCTCAATCTGGAGTCTGGACCATTACCGGCACCGAGTGTCATAAACGAAGGACGTCTTCGCGAACTCGCCCATTTGGTCGCGCACCTCAACCCCGTTCCCCTTCCCTCTTTCGCTGTCTCGTTTTTTGAGAAACCAAACAGCAGCTGCACATGCAACGGCATATAAAATGCGTAGATAGCCCCCCCCTCCCCCCCCCCTCTCTCTCTTGGGGGCGCGTTAACACCGACCGACGTGGTGGAAACACCCGATTGATAGGGCACTACCCGCACCGTAATTGCCGCGGATACCGAGATGGACGTGCAGCGAGAGCTAAATTCCTCAGCCCGCAACAGGTGCCTCGTTCCCCTCCCCCCTTCCTCTCTGCCACCGCGAGGCCGGCACGCACGCGCAATCGACTGGCAGAGTAACTCACCGTACCTGCATGTATTCCCGCAGGTTTGCGTCGGGCGGCACGGCGACATCTACGTCACCGATACGCCTCTCCCCTCCCAAAACCAGTACCCTTATGGGCATACGGTTCGGCGGATAACGTTGGACCAAAGCGGTAATTGGGTGCTCTCTCGAAACGTCAATAGCATCATCGCCGCTGCGCGCCTTCCTCCCCACCTTACCTTACCTCTGCCCTGTGTGCCCGTTTGTTCCCCGCCATTGCTTAGGGAGGGGGCTGTCGGTGAGCACCCTCGCAGGCAGCGCAGAGAGATGGGGGCGGCAAGACGGGAGGGGGACCAATGCGCACCTGCACGAGCCCAAGGGGTATCGAACGCGGAAAATCTTATTTTTCCTCTTTCAGAATGCTATTAGACCCGAGAAGTAGTAGTAGTAGTAGTAGTAGTAGTAGTAGCTGCAGCGGTTTGTTTTTTTTTCAGGAGGGGGGGGGGGGGGGCGGACTCAACTCTTTCTTCATCCGGAGGCTCTTTTGTGCGTTTCCCCTCAGGATCGCTGTTGACTCCTCGGGGAGCCTGTACGTTTGCGACAGTCGAAACCACCGCATTCGCCGCATCACAACGGACGACGGAGAAGTGACGACGCTGTGCGGCTCCAAACCGGGCGTGCGAGACGGCCGGCTGGATTCAGCGCGCTTTAGAAAACCAACGTCGGCACGAAAAAAAGAAAGAGGACACACACACACACACACACAAACAGGAGAGAAAACGCATGGGACACAAAGGGGGGGGGTCCGGGTTTACATTAGTGGAACATAGTGGAAGAAATTCTTCTCTCACTTTCTCTCCTTATTTTACCAGCGGGCTCGCCTTCGATAGCACAGATACGCTGTATGTAGCTGACAACGGTAATCACAAGCTGCGCATGCTGGCGTTCAACAAGACCCGAATGCATGCGCGAAGACCATCAGCGGCGTCACAACCGTCGTCTGCCCTCTCCGCTGACACCAGTCGATGGGAGTGGAACAACATATACGCTGTGCCGCAGAGGGAAGGTGACACATCATCGCTTGTGCGTAAAAGGATGGGACCTGAATCGCTTCGGCGTGCAATTGCGCATTCGCTCCGACAGCTGGGGGCCTCTTGTTCTCCAAAGGCGCATTCCCTCGGTAGCACGGGGTACAATATTTGTGCCATGTGGCAGCTCCACAATCTCCTGCTTGAGCGATCGATGAACTCTACGGATTGCAGCTAGTGGCATGCAGTCAGTAAGGGGGTTAGAAAATGTGTCATGTAGCGTGAATGCGTTCGTTCGCGTATAAATTTCTCTAGCTTTCCGTTGCTGGGGACTAGGAGAGCCTAGCAGATGAACATGGCGTCCACACCACATTGCAACGGCTATGACAATGTGCAACAGCATCACACCGGTGTGATGATGAAATCCTTGATCAATTCATGCAACGCCCACGGCCAGCAGACGCCAGAGTCGATCTGCTTCGTTGGATGATGACAGATTGACTACTCTAGGTGCACATACTGGCATTGGCTCATCATGCTTTGTTACTGTGCAAATAGTTGTACTTCCGCTTGTTCGCATTATGCTAATATGGCGGCCGTGTCAATGCACAAGGCCGTCGTACATTCAAAATTCATCATGGAACTAAGTTTCGCTATCATATTTGTGGCTTTGGCGGCGACAAATAATGTGAGATAAACGCAAGCGATATGTGCTTATAGCACATAGCGCGCATGCTGCTTGCGCAGCAGGCTACACAAGACCGTGTTATTTGACATTTTTATTTCTTTTTCCATACTATAACGCACAATGAGCCATTCATGTTCCGCCACGTATTGATGTGCATGCTGATAGCCATAACAACTTATATAACCTTTAAATGAATAGCAATATTTACTGGAACTGCACATCTTATAAATTTTATGCTACGAGGTAGATCTGTGATTCTTCAGCAAGTCCTTCTCGATTTCGCGAAACGCAGTTCTGACATCGTGCCTGAAGGTTAGTTGAAAACGATGTGTTACGCTGCAACAAACAACTCTCAGAGAAAGGGAAAATCTTAGAGCAGTGTAGGCATGCACAAAAATGTACAATTATGCGCTGCTACTGGTTACGGCAGCACATCATAAGTTCTCATCACAACCTGGAGACCCCTGTGATATCGAGCATCATAATATTTTTCCCAGGAGGGCATCTCTTTTGGAATTGTTCCTTGATGAAATCTATGGCCTCGTCGCTCTTGCTACCACCTAGCAGAGGGTTATTCTTAGAAAAAATTATGCCTTTCGAACCTATCCCTGATAGGCTTGTAAACAATAATCGTCTTCATGGAAAGAAAACCCCCCTCACCTCGATATTCAGGAAACGTTTTGTCGAGCCCTACTTTGTAAATCATTTTCTCAAATATGTCCTTTTTGTTTAGCAGAAGGTAAATGGGTAGGTGTTTGAACAAGTCTCCCCCCCTCAAGGCGTTCTTTGCCCCTGTGCTCGTCTTCGACTCGTCGCGCCATCCTGTGATTTTCCCAAAGACCTCCAGGGCTTCAAACATCCGATTTATCTCCTTGTTTTCATACAGGACCTGGTTATATCCCGCAAGATTGACTAGGAATATTATGGCCTTGACGTTGCTAAGCATCTGGACCCATTTTTTCCGCTCGTTGCGTTGTCCCCCCACATCAATGATCTCATATGTGATGAACTCGGGATCACCTTCCCCCCTCTCTTGAGACTTTACTTTCAGTTTTGCATCCAAGACCCTCCCCGTTGTGCGAATCCGGCACATCACCATGTCCCGTTCATCAGGAGCGTAGTCCTGTGCTGCGAACCTTGGTACGTGTTCCACGTAGTAGTCGCAAGCGTCGAGTATCCAGAATTCATCCCTTCTCGCGTACGCGTTTTGAATCGCCTCGCTCTTGAAAAGCTTTTGTATTGCTTTGGCCTGCGCAGCTGTAATGGCAGTGTCACCGTATTGGACATCTTCATCCTGAAGCCATTTTGCTGTTTTTCTGTCCTCGTCCCCTAGCCCATACTTGAATCTCTCGGCAGCATCACACAACACCTTCATGCACTCCAGGGTATTCTGATGCAAGGCCTTTTTGCATTCATCAAGATCATGTTCATTAGGAGCCACATTATAAATGCTTTTGAGTTGTTTAAGGACTGTTGATTTTCCCGACTCTCCAGGGCCCAGCAACAACAATTTGAATTTCAGCTCGGGTTCGACGATGGGAGGTGGATTATCATCATTGCTTGAACAGAAACCGCCCTACATATCAGGGAAACTATTTTCAAACGCACAAGGCAAGGATTCCCATCCCATCCGACACAGAATGCCTTTTTGGTGGTGAATCGAGTATCTTTACCCTTCCGAATTGTTGGGTGTGCATGCATATATGTTAACTGTCTTCATCGAGGTGGCATTCTTACTCATCTCACCATGATTCGAAAATCCGCTGAAAATGAAATCTAGTTTCCGCCGCTTAACCCAACCGTGCTCAAACGTGATGAGCCCCCGGGCGAGCGTTCAACGCAAGGGACGGAATGAAAGCGTACTTTGCGCCTCGAAGAACTTTGTCAGAAATCCACAATCGCCTATAAAAATAGAAATAGAAAAATCTCCTTGTTTTCTAATTCAATGCCGGCTGTCACTCACATCTTAGAAAAAAAATGCAAAGCTTTCCCACAAATGGAAGTGCTCTCTAATCTTAGTTTTCGGCTTCTTCTTTATGCCATTGGTACTCGTAGTTCTGGCACAAGTGTGAAAACGATGGTCATTTCTCTCGTGCGACATGCTACATCTGGTTCCTTTGATGATTGAGACGTCAAAAAGGAGAAAAAAACATGAAAAGAACAGTAAACTTTCTGCACGAGCGACATCATACTTTTTTGACATTTTTTCATGTGCGACGACCCCCCAATGGAGGAACATCCGAATCTGTGCAATGCTGCTGCTGCGTGCACACCACACCGCTCAGCTTGGTACATGGATGCATGCTTTTTGCGGTGTTTCATTTGCAGAGACATCGCACGTGTGTCGGCCTTGCTAGCTTGTGCGTGACCTCATTCACGGTCTCACGAGCGTGGCTCAAACCCGCATCGACTGAGTGCGTTGTGTCATCTTGCAACAGTCGCAGTGATGATGATTCCTGCAGCTCCAAAAACCGACACGTGTACTCATCAAGTTCAGCATGTGGCGCGTTCATGCAGATTTGAGGACCATGCATCAAACGTCAGTCCAAGCTGCTGTTTTTGAAAAGCAGCAATGTTCATGTGCAAGTTCTGTTGCATTGAGCAATGTTTTTTAACAGAAATGACGACAATCAGTGAATACTGATAGACTGGTCACAATGAAATCCACGTCCAACTCGTCTTCCCTCTTTTCGAGGCCGTTGTTGCTTGTGCACTCCGAACCGAGAGAAGGGTCTGCAGTCTGTAAACGCATTAATGATTTGCTTCCAGCTATGGTCTCATCTCCTGATCCATTTTCCACAGATGTCCTGAAGGGCAAATCTCTTTACACTTTCTAGATATATTAGAACATGTGTAGACATTGATCGTTAAGTTGTGGAATTGCAGTATCTTCTGATTAGAGATTCCCATGCCAGATAGGCTTCAAAAAGACTTCATTGAATATATTTGTAACAACTAATAGTCCAACTCTTGCTTCTGCCCCTTTCCATAAAAAACGGACTCCATGTGTTTTCATCATAGAGTTAAGAGAACCAACGTACGACAATTCAGGATGAGTCTGCATTGCGGTTTGGCAGTTATGGAAACCTTGGGAAAGATAGGTGGATACTATCGAACAATAAATCAATGAGCTCCATCGTTTAGCATGATTGTTGAATGGGTCTTTAGAGGGTAATATTGGATCAAGACATTTCGTTCGAATTGCGTCTGAGAGCATAAAGGGTATTCCTTGGGAAATTGTATCCCGTAATGCTGCGAATCCCGATCCTCGGAAAATCATGCTTAGCTTCAATGTCTTATCAATTTTCAACTTACGTGCAAAATTGATATTAGCATGGCCATACACAGCTCCCTGAAGAACGCCTAGGACTCCAAAAGCAACCCACGGGGAAAGATGGTCTTTCACTGGGGTTCCAAGATTAACTTGAGCAATTCGGAGAGCAACTTGCTGCGGATAGATGGATGAGCATATGCGGAAGGTCAGACCACGAGAAGAACAGAGCATAGATTTTACGTTTGGATAGAGTGCTGCGAGCTGGTACAAGTTCGCTACGGGGGAAAAAAGCGACAACCCCAATCCATAGCCTGCCATCATCATCTCTTCCTTGACAGTCTTCGATATTGGTTGATTGATAAACCCAAAGAATTGTTTCCTACTTTCGAGGAAAACATTTCCGTGGACATTAATTTGTGTGCTTGCCCTTAAAGTTGAGCCCGTCCAATTGGCTGCATCGTTGCTGCTACTCGAGGCTGCCGAGACCACGTTCGAGATCCACTTTAGCCCTGATTCATCCCTACTCATGATCGCAAAATTGCCTCTTCAGATTGCTTTAGAGCGTGAATAGGTGGGGTGAGGTGACTAGGCGAACTAATTTTGGTGTCGGTGGCGCGAACCGGAATCAGTTGCAGGTTTTCTGACGAAAATCCCAACGCAAGGCGCAGCATGTCTCTTCCTGAAAAATTGAAGCATCGCCCAGCGTGCGAGCGACACCCGCACATACTCGAATTGGGATGCAATTATTGCCTGCGACATGATCAAGGCATAGTCGCCTTTCACTAGGTCTTCTCCAGTCATATTTAACCCCTGAAAAGCAGTCCTTTTGGGGAGGACGTCGAAGAGCGCTGCTACGTAGCACACAAAACCCAAGTCGACCTTCGTTCTCTGTTCTTTCGCTCGTGTTTCTCTTCACGCAGGTTACGTGAAAGCCCCGAGGATTTCGGAGGATTTCAGGATTTCCGTAGATTTCCGTGGATTTATGTGGTTCCTGGTGATCAGCCAACTCGATCAGCCTTTTCGTGAAGAGGAAGAAAAATCTCCTGGGATCAATGTGCGAGTACGAAGGGCTCAGCGCGTGTTTACATGCAAATCGGCCCCGTTTCTTTATCGTGCGACATTCACCACGCCAGACTATCGCGACAAATCGGTAAACTAGTAAAATCTCCATTCTCTGGATGTCGCAAGGAAAAACTCGGGGCGTTTTCACTCCCATCGCGAATTCGGGTTTACCAAGAATCCGGAGATCAGCCTTCGGCTTCCGAGCTGAAGCGTACAGCAGGGGGGGGGAAACAACGTGGCGTGAACACTGCCCTGGAATAATGAGCCTCGCTGATGGAGCTGTTTGGGCTGGAAGTGTGCTCACGTCGCTTTTTGCCCTCTACCGCCTTCTTGTCGTCCGCAATCGGGCCACTGAAGAGGCCAGAAATAGGAGGGGAGTGGGCAGAAAGACGGTTATCTCAACATTGAATCATTCAGATGTTTGCTAAATGACCGCAAATTTTTGATGTGAGCAATTGATCTCATTTTTAATCTTCGTGTCATACTAGATTGCTATCATAGGAGCTGGGCCAAGCGGCCTAGTAGCGGTAGTAGTGTGCTCCACACACACGCGACACACTCACACACACACACACACACACTCACACACACACACACACACACACACACACACACACACACACCTCCACACACATACAGGCCGCCATAGCTAGCCATCTTCCCGCTTTACAATTGTATCGTGTGCATAGTCCTTTCGGATGAATATGGTTTGATAAATCTGAACGTCGTATTCTTCTCAAGGCGAAGGAGGCGTGGGAGGCTGGATTACTCCCGACCGTGTTCGAGAAGGCGGAAGATATTGGGGGGCTGTGGCGCCCAAATACTGGACTTGTACGTGACAAATAAGCAACCACACTCACACACATACGCGAGCACGCACGAATGCTACTTCCAACCAGTACCAACACCCCTTTCTCCCCGCCCTCCTTCGGTTTACTTGATGTTACTACCAATCAAGGTTTGGGATAGTTTGATGACTAACATTTCGCGGCACACCTGTCGATTCTCCGATTTTGCTTGGGGTGACGTTGAAGACGATGCGGGGGAGGGGTGTAGCGATCTGTTCCCCTCCGCGAAAAAGGTCGTGATCATTAAATCGCTTGTCCGCCGTCGTCGTATTCGTTCTCCTTCGCATTTCTCTGTAATGTCCTACTACTTTCTCTCCCTTTCCGTCAACAACATTTTCCTACACTGACAGGTTCATGAGTATCTTCATCGGTACATGGCGAAGCACTCGTACATTAAGGACCGTTTGCATCTCAACACAGGTCGCGTCTTCTCCATCATCCCAGCTGCCCTTCCACACACTCGTTCTCTGTGATACCTCCTTAATCTTTGTCGAATATGACAAAATAGAGGTGGTGAGGGTGGAACGCCCGCTGCCGCAAAAGACTGGGGAGCAAGGAGAGGAGGGGAGTGCAGAGCAGCGATCGGAGACTGGGGCAGAACAACAAATCCAGGGGAAATGGTCGAGGACCTTCAAAGCACACACACACACACACACACACACACACACACACGCGAATTTTCATACCCAAAATATATCTACCAAACACGGAAGTTAGATCACCTGTCTGTTGCGTGGCTACATCCTTTCTTCTCTCGCTAGCGTGCATGCTGACATCGTCAGAACGGTAGGTGCCATGTTGAAGCCTTACTACTGCAACGCCCTTTTGCCTCCTAGGGTCGTACGCGTCCTGACACGTGCGAAGAAGAGCTGCTCTCCATTCTCGTCCTCCGCCTTATCACGAGAGTCTGCGAGCCGCGCCCGCTCATATCTCTTTGATTTTGTCGCAACGACAAGCGGGATCTTCTCCAGGCCGAAGTTTCCCTTAGACTCCCTACCCGGCCTCAAAAGGTGTATGGAGGCCAATCCGCGGACTATCACCCACGCTGCGACGTACGTCTACTTCATATATGCGTGCGATTTTCCGTTTTGAGTTAGGATCCCTTCATTCCTTTCTCCCCCCCCCCCCCCCCCCTTCATTCCATATACCCCCGTAGATATCGCAACCCGACGAATTTCGCCGGCGGAGACGTGGGGGGGAAGCAGAGATACGAAGCATCCGAAGAGAAGATGAAGAAGAAGGAGGAGGAAGAGGTGGTGGAGGAGGAGGATGGCATATTTGGGGCCGTTGCTACTGACAAACAGAAGAGGCAGCATATTCTTGTCATAGGGAATGGCTTCAGTGGGGCGGATATCAGCGCGGAGCTGGCCATGTAACAAAACGAATTTCTGTGAGAATAAGAGGAGAAGGGAAAGAGAGAACGAGAGAGAACGAGAGAAAGAGAGAAGATGAATATGTACGTATCATGCGACAGCTCCAAGGGCTATTTGGAGAAAACAGCGGAGAGACTCACCGTTATCTCTCGCTGATATCCTCACAATTCCATCACATATATGCTGTCCACTCTCCCCCCCCCCCCAAGGGCCTCCCTTCTATGCACTCCTCTTGGGGATGCCCTTTTGGGGCCGGCTAAAGGCATGGCCATCGAGTTGTTAATGCTGTCCGGAGACCCCAATACTTCCTCAAGAGGTTGGTAGTGTAGTTGCATTTCTCGCCGCTGTCGTCGTGATGAGTAGAAATATGAAGAGAAGGCCGGGAGGGTGGCAAGGGAGGGGGAGAGCACAGGAAAGTAACTGCGGCGATGTGATCCATCACAAGATCACGCCGTGATTTTATAAATATAGCAATTTCATATCCACAAAGAATACCAAAAAAACGCAGGATGGTGCCGTGTCCCTCGCCCCCCCCCTCCACAATACCGCTGGACAAGCTATTCTACGACCGCACCAAGAAGAAGAAGGCGGACGCAGCGCCGGACAGATCGAGAGAAGGGGTGAATCAAGGTACTAATCATAATCGTAGTTCAGAAGAGGGGGCTGGGGAGGAAAAGGAGGAGGAGAAGATGCGACGGAGGAAGAAACACACGATTCTTGAGAAGCTTTCCGGTGGAAATCCAGGTGCTGTTGTCAGAAGATGTAGAAGGTTTGTTAGGATGAAGGCATTGCTGCTGCTCTTGTTCTTGCTGTTTTTGTTGGCTACGATGCTGCCAAAAACGCAAAGCGTATTGAACGAAAGTATACCACGCGCATGCGGAACAGATGCTTGTAAGGGTCGCTTCTGCGCGCTCGTGATGGCGCCGAAGAGGCTTTCATTCGATTGCCTTTATATCCTGCCGCTGCTCTTTTACGGAGCTCCCATCGTCATTCACGAATATCATCGTCGTTTGAATGATTTACCATTATCTTCTTCTTCTTCTTCCTCTTCTTCACAATCACCATCAGGCGATGTACATGAGGCGCTGCGTATAGACGCGGAAAGAGACATTGCTTTTGTGTGCATATCAGAGGTATCTCGGTGCGGTTAATAATACACCGCTACCAGTAGTAGTATAGCGCACCTCGTGCTGATGGATGGTGCCCTGAAAGACACATCGAAGGAGATATTTTCACTTGTTTCCTGCTCTGTCTCCTCTCAGAACTATCTTGACTGCGTGGCACGTGGGTAAGGCGATGATATCTAACGCACCCACGCACCCTCTCTCTCTCTCTCTCTCTCTCTCTCTCTCTGTGTGTGTGTGTGTGTGTGTGTGTGTCTTTCTAACACACACACAGAGAGAGAGCTAGAGACACAGACTCAGACGCACACACATTCTGCGCAAATTGCTTACGCTGCGCCATAAGTCCTTCCTTGCATTCGGTACACCCCCCCTTCCTCCTCACGAACCCCCGCCCCCCCCCCACATCCACCCTGCCCTTAGCTTAGTGGAGGTGAGAAAAGGCCTTCAAAGGGTCACGACCGATAAAACCGCAGTCTTCTCTTACGATGGGAGAGACTCGAAATCTGGCGAGCAGCGCCGAGAGGAAAGCAGGGGGGGGGAGGAGGAGATACGCTTTGATAGGATCATCTGTGCGACAGGTGTTGCATCCATATAACGCAGATTCTCCTTTCAAAGTGCACAGTTAAATGCCAGCTGTGTGTGTAAACCTCTCTCTCTCTCTCCCTCTCTCTCTCCCTCCCTCTCTCTCCGTGTGTATGTGCGTGTGTGTGTGTGTGTGTGTGTGTGTGTGTGTATTAACATATATCGATGTATTACACCGCCCCAAGTGCACATTCGCAATGCAGCCGATAGTGCGAATGTAGACACAAACACATCTTCCGTTCATCATTGCAAGGATATCATGTGGCCCTTGATTTTCTCTCGGAGGAGATAAAGAACGAGATTCAGTACGACCCTCAAGATCTGCTACAGGTTTATTTAGAGAAACGGCTATTTACCCACGCCGAAGTTCATGCATATCATTAACATATGTATATTATAATATCGTGGGCTCTTTGAGTAGGAAGAAGATACAAGATTCAGTCTAAGCGAAAAATAAAACCATATGTTAGATCGCGTTTTTACTACGTGTAGTATATATACATAAATATTATATACATATTCTACATATATATATATATATATATATATATATATAAATATATTCACATCACCCGACTGTACACGTCAGCCTGTGCTTTTATTCGAGTCCATATTCCCAAGAGACACAAGGACAATGGCGTTTATTGGGGTGAGTAGCCTGCAAATACCAGCACGAAAGAAGCACGCGTGAGAAGTGCAGAGGGGCGATGAACCTTCGCGAGGAGACGAGAGAGCACCCCCCCCTGATGCAAAGGCGTCCAGATTGAGCGTTTGGTATTCTGACACATGTTTGCCAGATGTACCGCGGTCCTTTCTGGGGCGCTATTGAGCTCCAAGCGCGCTGGGCCATGGCCATCTTTTCCGGGTGGATTTTGCTTACTTATTGGCACGGAAACAGACTCGAGCATGCACACACTCTTCCTCCCCCAACCCCCCCCCCCCCCTCATCTCTCTCCATAATCGTTCTCTCTCTCTCTCTCTCTCTCTCTCTCTCTCTCTCGCTCTCTCTTTTCCGCTATGTATCAATCTTGCTTCCCCCCGCCCTCCTTTGCGCGCTCCTCCGGTTATTCTCTGTTCTTACCATATTCTTCGCCGACGGTGAAAAGGAGGCTGGTAATGCCGCCGAGGCCGGAAATACAGGTCCGCATCCGCATCATACGGCAAATTAGACGTTGTGGCCCCTCCTAATAACCCTTACTCACCAATCTTGAATAGGAGGGGATTAAGAAGGAGATGCAGATTCGGCACCAGAGGTGGGAACTGCGTGGTGGGGCGGAGAGGTTTGCTGCCAGCTGTGGAGAGAGGGTTGCCGGCATGGCTAGTAGCGCGCACGGTAATACGCTTGTATTTATTTACGTCTGGTGTGTTTCACTGTGTGCAGGCCACGGCCTCAATTTCCCAAGGCAGACTACGTCGCGATGTGCGAGTCTCTGGAGAGGTGATTGGCTTTTTGATGTGGAGAAATAATTGATAAATTACTAACGGCACATGCCTCTTGTGTGTATGTGTTTGCGTGCGTGCGTGCGTGTGTGTGTGTTTGTGTTTTGTCTTTCTGCACAAAATGTCTGTTACTCAAGGCGGTTATCCAAAACATTGCAAGGCGCCAACTCATAGGTTTTGCTCGGCGTTTTCTCTGTGGTGTTGCTTCTGCAGTATTGCGGCAATGGCACAGTTTTTCCTCATTCTTGAGATGCAGTTACTACCACAACCGACGCGCCAAATGAGATAACTTCACTGCGTTTTCATCGATCATTGCAAAACGGACAACGACGCATTGTGTTCGTCTCGCCGTGCAATGCTATCATTTGCGATGTATGTTGCGCCTGGTGCTTAAGCAGTGGGCGCATGCACTGCGTTAACTCATGTTACATGTACAATGCAGCAGCAGACTGCGCTAATGCGATTATGATAAACATGCAGTGTTATTTATGATTCCATTGTCATTGTATGCGGCCATTTGCATGCTAGCGTAAACAAGCGTATCTTGTAGTGCGGATCAGCGTACGACATGCAACATCATGCGATGGATGGCATCATAGACTTCACTTGTTTGACTGGGGTACGGCCTTGTGCATATTTGGTATCGTAATACATTTATTGATTTCACTCAAGCTAGCTGACTAAAGAATACACAAACAAAAATCAAACCAAAAAAAGGCGACTAGAGAATAGACAAAAAAAATTCGAACAAAGCAAAGGCACTTGTTATTGCATAGGATTAGAGCTAACAATACGCATTCGCATGGGGTTGCTCCGATGAGCAACAACGAGAGACGGCGCAGTAGAACACGCACGGCATGCAAAGGATGCTGCTCTAACAGACGAGCTTGCTTCCAAAAGCACACATTTGATGACCCTCATGGTACTTGCCCGGCCTTCTGCCCTAGCTTTACGTAAGGGATGTGGCCGCAGCTGCCCACCTCCGAACATTTTCGGGGCAAACCGTCGCCGCACTGTAGTTCGCACACTCAGGGAGACCTTCCTCGAGGTGGCCTGCAGCATGGATTGCCTGCTCATCAGGGGCCATCTGAGAGAAGATCGCGGGTGCGGTTGAGTAGTAGTTGAATAGCCCCTTGTAGTTGAGAACCACCCGGATTCTGTCCTCAGCGTCGCGCACAGGAAGTGTGTAGTTGTGCAGAATGGATGCGCCTTTCCTGGTTAGAATGTAGGAGTGCGTGCATAGGGAGAAGCAACTCTTCTCGATGTCGACGAGGCCGAACGCGACTTTGGATGCTGCGAGCTCTGAATGTCCACAACTGTCGAGGCACCGGCCCATGTTGAGTCCATCCCAGCCTGCACTCTCAGAGGTATCTGCCAGCCTTCGCAGCACCTCCAGGATGAAGGATGGGGAATCAGAAGTAGAAGTCAATGGTGGAGATGAGAGCAATGAAGGCAGTGATGAAGGCGTCACGGCTCCTGCAAATTAATCGGTGAGGAGTTATTCTATATTAAATGAAAGACCTGCTGGAAAGTGAACTAGCTTGAAAAAGATGCTTGCTCGCACATGATCGGCCGCTTGTTAAGTTATCTCTTTCTCTCACCTTTAGAAGCAGCATCGCGCAGGAATTTGCTCTTCAGCGTCGTAATGTTATGAAGGATCCTGGGGTTGAATATGACATCGTCCTCGAAGATCGCCGCATGGGTAAGCTCACTATTTGCCAGAAACTTTGCCATGCATTCACGATGGGACAAAGTGCATGCCACCTCTTCTCTATGCACCGAGGCCCCCGGGTGAATCTGCACCAAAATGCTTAAATTGTAAAAGCCATTCTAATTCTTGTGAAGAGTAGTGCCGACTACGCAGCATGATTTCACAATCATTATTTTGAATACCCCACGCACCTTTCCCTCAGCCAGAAGGTCGACCATGCGGAAGCTTCGGGCAAGGACGGCAGGGGAAATGGTGCTAACCGCACTCAACCCAGCCTCAAGGAGAAAGTCGTGTACGTGGCGTGCACGACGAGGAAGCGTGACAACGTAGATGCCAAGAGATTTGTGCGTAGCATGGACCCTGTAAAAATCAACGTTATTATATCGTAGTAGACAAGATCACTTCAATATCATTTGGGAATCGTGACTGGATTGTCACAAACTCTCTTTATGTGTACTTACAAGGAATAGCCCGGGGAGTTAGAGCTGTGAGGTGCGGCGAAGATGTTATGGACTGATATTGGTTTCTCCTGCATTTTAATCTATCAGTGAACGATGGGAAACAAACGAGCAAGATGGCGTGTTTCTTACCGGCAGCTGGCCGTTTGTTGAGAGGAGCGAAGGCATTCCGGACTCCTCCGTTTGCTCAACAGACCAAGATGCAGACACAAGGATCGACAAAAACGCGAGGGGTATGCACAGTTTGGACACCATTGTCATGTGAAAGTGAAGGACACGTGGTGCTTTTGGAAAGTGTGCCGGATGTTGCGCCGCAAAATCACCAGACGACTGCGAGTTGGGGGGAGGACCAAATCTTTAAGCACCTTTTGCTCTGGATGGATGAATTCAAGTTTCTTGGGACACAATGACAATAGATGTCTTCCCGATATCTAGAAGAATACTCGGGGTTTTTACCTGAAGACACGCTATTCTGAGCTATTTCGAAGGAAAACAGATCGTTTGGACATCCAGATTTTGCGAGACTTAACTTTCGCTTATTATTTGTCAGCTGAATTGCTGCGAATACCGAGGTTCGAACGAAAAATTTCAGATTCATTTCGTGCTGTTCGATCCAATCTGCGCGGATGAATGCCGAGCTATTTCCCGAGAAGACAACACACTTTTTCGACGACGCACCGAAAAGCGCGGTCTCGAATCCGAACCCCGACGATGTCGTCGTGAACCGTTTGACTGGCGTGACGTCCGAAGGGGGATGTGTCGGTCATCTCGCTTTTGGCAAACAAATCCGAGCAAATCGACCGAGCGAATCTCTTTCAAGAAGAGAAATTTGCTTAGATCTAACAGGAAAGAGATGAGGGCGATTTCAATGCGAGTGTGCGAGTGTGTCCACACGAACCACAAATTACCCAAAATTCGGACTCCGATTTCTAATGATGGTTGAGAACGAGAACATGTCCAAAATCAATGCCGATTGCAACCTGCGACATCTCTAGATGATGCGGCTATTCCCCGGAATTTTCGAGAATTTTCGCTCACATTTGCGCCCCTCGGTCAGGGCTCCCCGTGGGAACATAACACAGTACGATAAGCTGTTTCACGATCCGGGGGGGTAGTTCAGAATGGAGAAAGGGACCGCTGAGGGCAAGAACGCAAAGCCCTGCCCAGTGTGGAAGGTGGACAAGGCTGCTGCGCCAGAAGAGATGCGCACTACACTAAAGGAGGCCATTCAGCTCCTCAAAGGTTAAGCCATCATGTCAAATGCCTCTCGTATTATTCTCAGCGCTTTATGATTCCTTTACGTTTGTATGGTGAGTAGGAGGGGAGGTGGTCGGGTTTCCAACCGAGACAGTGTATGGGCTAGGCGGGAGCGCCTTTTCGGACGAGGCAATCCAGAAGATTTTCGGGGCGAAGGGACGGCCATCGAACAACCCCCTAATCGTCCACGTCTCCGACCACGAACAGGTGCTTTCACTAGTTGAGAAGCGCGTTCCGGAGGTAGCGAAGAAGCTGATGCAAAAGTTTTGGCCAGGGCCTCTGACAATTGTCCTCCCCATAAAGAAAGAGGGCAATAAGATTTCCAAGTACGTAACCTGCGGCATGCAGACTGTAGGTGTGCGAATGCCATCGCACCCAATTGCAAGAGCCATCATTGCTGGCGCTCAGTTGCCCATTGCAGCTCCTAGCGCAAACAAATCAGGGAAGCCCAGCCCGACAGCTGCGGCACACGTAGTGGAAGACTTGAGCACCAAGATATCAGGCGTTGTAGACGGTGGGGGCACAGGGATAGGGCTTGAGTCTACAGTAGTAGACTGTTCGGAAGCTGCAGCAGCTGAAGAGCAGGGAAAAATTGACGAGAGCCAGAGAGTTGTGATCTTGCGTCCAGGGGGCGTAACCATCGAGATGCTGAAGGATGCCGTAGGGGAGAAAAACGTCTCCGTTGACCCGGGGTTGAAGGGGGAGGAGAAAGCACTGAAACCGAAATCCCCCGGCATGCTGTACACCCATTATGCGCCAAACGCGCCCTTCGTCCTCATTCAGGGTTCCAAGGATTTTTTTGAGAAAACCGTCAAGGATGCCAGAGCCGAAAAGAAGAAAGTAGGCGTGCTGATCACGGAGGATTTGAAGATAGACGGCGCTGACCATGTAGAGACTTTGGCTCGGGACGACAAAGACCTTGAAACGGCTTCGCGTAAGCTGTACGGTGCTTTGCGAGCTTTCGACCAAACGGAGGTGGAAATAATATATGCTCCCCTCCTCGGTAGCAGCGGTATTGGGGCCGCCCTAGCGAATAGGATGCGCAAGGCGGCAGGAAATTCTGTGTTGACCGAATGACCGCAAGACCACATTGCTAAAAAATTAAACACTAGAAGTACCACGAGCATGACTGAACTGATCATATGATGCGTTATCGCGAGTGCCCTAGCTAGTTATATCATTTCTGTATGTAGCATGGTACATGTGCGTGCCAGTGAGTAATGGTCGTGTATATGACGGGATGCACATCGCGCCTGGGAATGACTAATAAATCACAAAACCAGCATGTTGTTTTCTTAAGTAAGGCGCTCTAACCGCTGGATACTAATTACTAAAATGCTAGTGCATATCCATTCTAGACTAGTAGATGCTGTCTAGCTAAATGTAGACCAATTGAGCTATATCTTAAGTCTCACATGAAACACTTTTCGACACTTAGCGTACACTCGTTTGTTCTTTGCGCTGTCATTGTCAGTTGTGTCGTTTATGTGGGAACGCTAGAACGTAATTGCAGACGTCATCGCACTACAGCAGGCATGCACGCTCTCGTCGCCGCACACATTTAGTGTCACCTAGTCACTAGACAGCCAGGAGCCGCCACAAAATAAACATTATGCGCAAAGTACAGACGTACTATGACATATGCGCATGAGAACTTGTGAGATGTATGCAATATAAAACAATTACGTTACTATGTTTTTTCAATGATCAACTAATTTAGTAATGCGTGCACGTACAGATGTGCAATAGAGCGGCTACAGTGCTAGCATTGAGTTTTGTTTGTTTCTGCGATTATGCGCATATGTAGCTCCTAGCACACACACATACACACACACACACACTCACACACACACACACACACACACACACACACACTCACACACTCACACACACTCACACACACACACACACACACACACACACACACATCTAGACCTGCGCACACATATATACTTGTGTGTCTAGTGTGTGTATTGCTATGCATATGTGTACATAATTATTATTCATCTTGCTACTTGCACACAAATGGTGAAGCAGCACAATTGGAGATAAATGAAGCGCACAAGGTGCATTTTATGTTATCCATGCTACGCAAGCAGCGCGCATAGCGCTGAATGCTCAGCCTGTTGATGACATTTACACTGTCCACTACCAATTTATTCAGCGAGTAAATCATTATCAACCATATTCATTAAAAACTTATTTCATTTAAATTAAGTGCGACTGGAATCGCACCCACATGAGTGATGATTAATCATTCTTAGTCGAAGTCCTGCATGTACCTAAGGCGAGCCTGAATTACACATACATTGTTACGGAAAGCCTTCTCAAAGGTACACAGTTCTACTTATCTCTTTGCATAGGAAAACCGACCTTGAAGCCTTCAGAAATCGCGTGGTCCAATATGGCGCCTTTGTAAATCTCGCTTACACCCGCTTCTACCTCTTTGCTGTGGACACCAATATTCGATTCCTTTCCTTCAGTCTTATTATTAATCTTCTTGGCACAGGTTGCTACGTGATAGCAAGCCAAAAGTGTTTTCTCGTAGACTACTCTTCCTGCAGCCTCTTCAAACTTAGCGTGGGGGTGTGCTATCTTCAAAATCCCACGTACTCCTTCTAGAATCAGATTTAGAGATTTCTCATCTGGTTCGAAACTGCAGCACGACAACAGCAAATCGGTGTTGCCATCGAGAACGTCAGCCAGCTCTTTATCTTCTCTCAACGCTTGCGAAACTTGCGATGAGGAAATTGCCGGTAAGTTGCTATCGTCCCCAGATTTTGCCTTTTGCGTTTTCCAAAAAAAAAAAAATTACAAATGCTCCTCAAAGCGTGGGTGGCGTGAACCTGCTGCTTTGCTATATTCCCCGCAATCTCAAGCAGCTCAACTGCTAAATATTCCTGAGGCACATGCGAACTGTGAGCTTCAATGGTTTTTGTGACTGGCAAATGAAGTTGACCCAGGGAGGTACTACCTGAACCCCGATGAGGTACGCAACGGCATCATCAGAAGGAGCTTTGTTCGTATCACCACTCTTCACCGTAAGAAGAGACCTGATAGGTTCGTGTGGAAATCGTAGCCACTTCTCTCCTGACTTCACTGCTGGTGCTCCGGGCGCTGCTTCGTCTTCGGAGTCCGACTCTGTGGCTTCGTTGGAGGGTAGCTCGGAACGCTCGAGGGATTGGTTTGAGGAGAAAACCCATACCGCGAAAATCGTTGTGAGTAAAAGGATAGCACCACCCGCGACCGTCATCCAAAGGTCGTTCTCATTCCACCCAGCCCTACGACGAGCACAGACAAATCCTCTCATACAAATCTTCTTCATCGAGCAATATGTTAGATGAATGAGCAAACAGAGGTGCAGGCTTTGTCCTCATGAGGGATAATACCAGTACGAATGAATAAAATAAGTTTACCATAGCATAGCGGTCCCGATTGACCCCATAATCGTGACGGGCTTTACGTTCTTCTCCGTGAACGTGGAGGGGGGCCCGGCTGACGCCATCGAATCGATGTGGGCTGTGTGTGAAATATATCTCAGATGTTTTTGGCTTGGAAAATTGTCTAACATTATCCCAAGGATTTCTCCGCTGCGACAACATGAACACGCCATCATTGTAAGTTTACTTAGGATCGAAACGGCAGGAAACGCAGCGGAGCAACGGAAGAAGCCCATTCTCTCTCCTAGAAGGTGCACGTAGATCTACGAGTAGATCTACATGTATACCGAGTTTGAACGGGGAGAGGCTCCTCCCGTCTTCGCAGCTCAGCGACTTATTGATGTGAAGAGGGAACTGCGTGGGCGCGTGGGAGGAGGGGGGTAAGTTTGCTAGACAACTTCCGTAAGATCAATATGATTGGTTATTACAAACGACTATTGTGGCTGGCGGCGACAGCAACAGGTGATTTCTGAGTAACGGGCTGCTCTCTGCTTCAGAAGGTGTCGTGGATACCGAAGATGGCAGTGGTACTTTGTTCACACTATTCATGCTGACGGTATTGTATTACTTGTTGAGGCGGGGGGCATCATAACTTTCACGTTTTTATACCATAGAGTATTTTGTTTGGCACAAATTAGACGCTCGGTTCGCACGCATCGCCACACAACACCACACAACGCCACACCGTCAATATATATCTGATGATGTACACACAACCAAAAAAGGCGAGAAAGAAGCAATTTCAAGCAAAAGAAGATCGGGGAGACGGAGATCTTCATCCCATACTCCGACAACACCAATCGAACCATAGCATGCAAAAAAGACAATTGAAGCTAGCTCGGCAGCATATGAAGGAAGTGGACATAGAGAATGTGGACTTGGAGAAGTAATCGGTTCATAGCATTCGAAACACAGCGCCATAAATTAAAATATGTGCACTGAAAATTTTTCACTTTCACCATTGGTGCACGTTACCTCTTCGAAGGTTTGATATTCGTGCCATATCAGTGCTCAGAGATATCCTAGAGATACTAGGACCAAGCAAGAACTGCAACGGATAAGATTATGAACATGAGGGATGAAGCAACGCATGGAGTATCTAGAAATAAAGGTTCACAATCGCAAGCCCGGAGCTGCCGAAGCGCCAGCTCTTGCAAATGAATGAAGTAATCGATGCTATGAATTTTCTCAGGGTTGTTGTTGGGACTAATGCTACGACAGGCTTCCGAGCAACGACATAAGTAGTGACCACAACGATAATGCTCGTCGCTACATCCTGAATTCGGAGCCTAATACCACCTAGCAAATTACCCAGCAAGAACGGGAGTATCGTGAAGGAACACTTTGTGATAGAGACGACAATTTGAAAATTTTGTTAAAGGAGGATCAAAGCCAAATTCGTCTTTGACATGAAAAATAGAACACTAGATTTCAACCTCGGCTCCTCTACCTGCAAAGATTTAATGCTTCAGAATCACACAAGATGAAAGCGCTTTTTTCGCACCACAAAGAACATGCTCAAGACACAGAGGAACACGTGAAAGTGATAATAGTGGAGGATTAGAGGAAACTTCCTTACTCCAAGCTAACGAAAAGCAGCCGCTGATGGCATGCCCAGATGTTGATCGAAGGTATCGTATCTGCACAATTGTGCGAAGTGCATTGCATTCATATTCCATCGAGGTGAGTACTGAATGATGAACTGCACACTTTAATCTCATAGCCTTCAAGTGTCATGTCTCAACGACTGAGCATTCCAGGTTGATGAGACTAATTTGAGACCATATTGATGCTAGAGTCAGGCTTCGTTCATGACTTTTGACATGCAAAGACCTTCATTCGGCGTTGTCGTCACATAGATTCGGAGCTTTTTGCAAAACTTTAGTGAGCAAAATTGAAATTGTTAGGGCTTGCTAATCATTCGTGGATTCAGATAGTTTATGTCTTCTTTGAAGAGAATTATGCAAAATAAAGCCGTTTTAAAATGAAAAACAACAAAATACTAAACTATCCGAGGAAAACGCTCGGGGAAAAGGGAATCGCGACTTGGAAAGAGAGTTAGTTTCATTTCACTTACGATCTTCAGCTTGAATTAGAACTCAATTGGAAACGTAAACCACACGATGACGAAATTGAATGAAGATTTGGGTATGCGTTCCCAATACCCATTGACGCCATATCAAGCTTAGAAACATTATTTGTTTACAGGTTTTTGTGTCTCTGATGACGAGGACCTTGATGTTAATGTATGTCGACAAACGTAGAATGGGAATGATAATTATTAAGTTGTTACGAATATCATCAGATGTTCTTGAAGAATGAGCGCAGGGAGCAGGAAAAATTTAGTGCCTTTAAGTCCGATGATGAGAAATTCAAAGAAGTGAATGCAAATGCATCGGATGTGTATGCAGCTACACGATTAAGATCAATAGGAATACAGGCATGTGGAGAATATGAAAGAGAAATTGGTAAAAGTACTTGATGTAATTGTTAAGTTGTAAGTATCATATGGATTTAAATCACATGAATTCAAGCTAAGACTAGGAGCATTTGTTCAGAGCGAAAATGTGGAAGATTCAAAAAAATTATTTCAAAATTACAATGCAGTCTCCGGTACATCATTTACATTAACTTGGACAAATTTCAATTGAGGAACTTCAAACTCATGTCCCAATTTTTTTTCGCAGAAATTTACAGGGAAAAGATGAAGAGTGTAAAAGGCTTATTGGTATGCATATACTGTTCCAAAAAGAAATAAACACTCATTGCAATAAGCTTCTCCCCACTCTTCCTTCCCTAATCATAAAGATTGTATAAAATGGATGAGAAATCATGCAACCTCAGTTGGAAACTGGGCAGAACTTGATATGGTATTTTGACACAATAAACAATAAGCAACGCCTTAATTTAAATATTTATTAATCAAAAACTTAATCTTAGCGTAAATCCAATGAGAGAGATTTGAAAACTTCTCGCCTCAACCGTAATCGGCATCAACGGAGATACAGCCCATTGAAAACATCGATGCGACAACATGGGGAAAATCAGGGTGAGTCGGTTTGTGATGAATCGGTAGAAGGATGCCAACTTCCGGACCTTACTTTTTATGAATGTCCTGAAGATGATCTAAGGCGCGGTGCTCAATTTGCAAAAGCACAATATTATGTGGATTCTCCTCAATACAAGAAGTGGAAGAGTAATGTTTTTTGTGAATGAGATATCTGCTTTCTAATGCAAATTTGCCATGAGTGTTTGTGTTGTACAGCAGAAGAGCAGTACTTTTCCGAAAGGGAAAGAGCATCCAGCGACATGAACATGCGTAGAGAGAAGAATTTTGACTTCTCAGTCGAAAAATTGAATCCACAAGAAGAAGAGCAGCTAGTGAAAGAAGCCGCAAAAATTGAAGACTGTTTTCGCTGGCAACATCACCTTTGATTTCTACACACTCCAAAGCAAATGCGGGCCAGTTCGCTGCGTTCGCTCGCAAAGACACTCATGACTCATGACAAATAAACATGCATGAACTAGATGAACTCAATTGAAGCCTGTGATTTCAAACTAATCTCTAGATCTGTGTCATCAGGCCACACTTGATTGCACGTACATCATTTTATCGGGTAGAAATAAAAAATCTGAAGTTTTTGAACTACACTAGTACACCCTGTTGCCATAACAATCTAGGCAATCAACGTGTGCGTGTACACAGTGAGCTCAGATGCAACTTGCCGCGCAACGCAACAATCACAAATTGCTCATTCACAGAGTGCGTGCATCAAATCTGCACAACGCAAATTAACAGATGTCCAATCTTTTGCTATTTGTTCATTTTGTTCCATGATTCGAATGCCTGTGATGCATTTCATTGAATTTTGCTCTTCAACTTGTACAATTGGCCATTACTTCATGTCTCCATGTTGCTCATTGGCACACCATGGGCTGCCTCCGTGCACAATGAACGCAATAGATAACAGTAAAGACGCTGTCTGTGCTACTATGGGGACGAATTGTGGAAATGACTCCTCGTCCCGAAACAAGTCGTCAACATCCTCAGAAAATCTTTTATCGGATTGTAAATTCTGAAACCCAGCCATAAGTATTGCGATGATACCCACAACACCAACTGTGTCAAACACAGACGTAAAAAGTAGAAGTCGTCTACGCACCCCCAACAACTTTTGCACCCATTGATTTTGCCTCTCCTTTGCCATGTTTTCTCTAGTATTTCCGATGGGCGATGTGGATGGTAATCTCTCTTCTTCATAATTAGGAAAAAATCCGTCCTTCTCCACTGCTGCATTTGAAATCACTGGGTTCTGAGGTACTGGTGCCGATTTTACTTCGCTGGAATCAGCGTACGAATTTAGGCTAGTAATATGAATGGTCACAATTCGAGAAAGTTGGCATGACATAAATGTTTGGTATGGTACGAGGAATGAGCCTAATAGCCCCACCCCAATGAGGCGAATAGAAACGAATCGAAGCTGGTTAGTCAACAAAACACCTGAAATAGAAATATTAAGCATTAACCTGGACTACTCGGCAAGCAGATCTTACATGGACGCAAAACAGAAATATACCTGCCATAGAAGCTATGGCTGTGAGTAATGTGAGCACTAGAACCGCATCAAAAATTAGGTCAATTTGTCGCGGGACATTTTTTATCATCCTTGATGCAGTGTATGAAGCCTTTGTGATGTTTTTAGTAATGTAGACCAGTATTGTGTTTATCAGCGCCTGAAGTGTGCGATGAGATTAAGGAAAGATCCCAGAGATAATAACATGAGATAAAATACCAATAATATACTGGCAAACACTTCAAATAGTTGCCAAGGACCTCCAAAAGTTATTAGAAGAGAAAGTGCTACGATGCTCAACAGCATTCCTACAGATCCCCTACGAAACGCACATTTTCTTCGCTCACATGTGTGGACATGTAACTTGTATCTATGAACACGGGTTGTTAAAATCTAAAATGAACATCATGCATGCACACACGTACGTGTGGAAGTACATGTATATCTACACGTGTTAGTCGTGTTAGGTGTCAAAATTGATCGTTCACTTTCAAGAACTTTTGCATTCACGGACAAGATCAGGGTGAAATGTTTTTCATTTAAGGTTTACCAGAGGATTCTCTGCGAGGGGCTAAAATTGTTGGAACCTCGCTTGGCGATCCTCCAAATGACAACAACCAAGCTCACCAACACCACAAAAGCGTGGCACGTCTCATAAGTCGCCCGTGCAACTCGCGACGGCGATGAATTCGAGTATCCATTGGAGGACATGCTCGCCTGAGTGCGAAAACTACGCAGGTAATTTTCAATCGCGGTAACATTTCTTGAATAGTGCGCACTGTCTCAAAACTGTGCTGCCATTGCGTTCGTTGAATCGCGGCACACTTGGACAATGAACAATGAACAATGATAAAGAACTACATTTACAAAATGTAACACTTGGTGCTGGCAAAACTCACACTCCACGTCGGAATTCAGCTTGTTCCCGGTCGCTTGCATCATTCATTATTATGAGCTGTTTGCAAGTATAACCATACGCCTTATACTTATTCGCAACGACATAGGAATGTGGAGTTTTTCCAAAGTAATATACCTTCGAAAGACACTTTGTAGGGGAAAATCTCCGCGATTCATGCTCGCTTTTAGATCTGAAAGAAAAACCCAAAATAATATTGCGGCTCCAGTGTTCGTGCCTTCTTTCCGACCCGACCCCCATCGCTCAGCGTACTCGACTAATGTCCGAGCAACTCGGCGATGTATCACTACCTCACAACAGACCCTACGAGAAGGTACTTTCGCTTAACTTTATAAGGCCCTGAACGTATGTGAGTATTGAGTAACGGGCATGGACTGAATGCATAAATCTAGGTTTCTTTAAATGAGTCTGTGGAGGACGAGGATGAAAAGTTTAATGGTGATAGTACTTCATGAATCCCGTGCCATGTACTGAAAGATTCAAATTTTACTCTACAAGTTGCGAACAAGTATCTTGAGGAAATTGTTGGAATAGGCGAAGACGATGTGAGTATCTTACTAAACATGCGGATGGCGGGTGCAAAGTGTGCTTAATCATGTTGAATTATTAGGTAATTCCTCCAATAGCTTCAGGTCTGCTGATACTCAACTGACTCATACGTGGAAATAAGTCAAAATGTATAGAAATCATGGGCATTAGTTTTATGATGAACTGTTATTTGTAGGGAATGCCAGCGAGCAGGAGAACCGCAGGGTTACCCGAATATTATGTATGGCCACACGATAAAGCATAATTCTGACTTTCTTTTTCATAGACTACCGGCTGGAAGGCGTTTATGAAATCTCATAAGATTATTATATTGGGAACTCTGACCCTCCTGGTGATAAGTTTCGTACTTGGGATATTGGCCATGTTGAGCCACAATAACCATTCTGCACAAGACGCATCGGTCGATCCCCCACCTTTAGCGGGCATTCCTGTAGCGATAAGATGGAACAGTAGCATGAGAACTCCAACCGTTGAAATTGCAGAAGGGGTGTCAATGCCGATTGTCAATCTTGGCGGAGGTATGGAGGAATAGACTTAGCTGTATTACTTCCTTTTTAGACCTATCGGAAAAAAAAACAAGGATTAAAAAACTTATTCTAGCCTCTGATTTCTCCATTTCCATACATAATACTGTCGTCAGCCTTCGGCAGGCCTGGCAACTACACAATGTTCTTGGAGATAGGAGGTCGAGGACTAGATACGGGTACGTTTCCGTGTTACCAAAATGGCTGGCAAAAATGCTAACTGTTCCTTCGAAATTAACGTTCAGCTCTGATGTATGGAGATCCAACGCAGCGAAGAGTAGGACTTGCTGTGCGCCAAGCAAAGGCCCCGCGAGAAGAAATATTTGTGACTACGAAGATTCCGTGTTGCCCGTCATATCAAGGCTGGATGTGTGGAGGAGGACCGCGAAATTCGACGGCAGATCTAGAGAGAGATATGGCTCTTTTGGGTAGATTGACGATTCCTAATTGCGCTTTGCGCGCTGAAGTCATTATTCCCTTAGGTCTGGATTACGTCGACCTAATGTTGATGCATTCTCCGTGTAAGACTCCGGAGCAAACGATGGATGTTTACCGAACCATGGAAAAGTTTGTTTCCGACGGAAAAGCAAGGGCGATTGGGGTCAAAGACTTACAAAAACGACTTTTTGGTGCGTTGAATTTTGGCAAAGATGAGGTTGCGAATATTTAGGTTTCTAACTTCCAAGCGAGTCATTTAAAAGACCTCCTTCCTGGCGTCCAAGTGCCTCCAGCTGTAAACCAATGTTCGGTAAATCTCTAAAAAGTTCACAACAGTTAATTGTTATGCGTGAATGAATTGGTGACGGAATATAGATGTCTGTTGGAAATCACGATGACGTTACACTCCAATTCTGCAAGGTAATTATAACGAAGTGAGATATCATAGCGTTTTCTCACCATGCAGTCAATGTTACCTTACATTCAAACTGTTTTCTTATGTTGTGCAGAAAATGAATATCACATACCAAGCGTATTCTCCTTTCCACGGTTCTGTCGACATATTTCACGATCCGGATATTGTGGCCATCGCTGCAAAATACAAAGTGAGCGCGGCTCAAGTCGTATTGCGTTGGATTGTACAAAACGACGCCATCTTTGTGACAGCTGGAATGAACCAGGTATTTCTGAATATCCGTGTTTACGTGATCCATTGCTCATGCCTTTCCACATTGTTGTCTTTTCTTAATTGCGTAGCAATACCTGAAACAGGATCTCGCTATTTTTGATTTTAACCTAAATGAAACGGAGATGGGTTTGCTTCAAAACAAATAAAGGTCAGTTAACATGCGAGGTGATGTGAACCTGTGTTGTTACAAAACGTATTCCCTTTGAAGCAAACGATTACGCACAAGAATCGTAATTATGACTTCGGCCGACGGACTACTAAGACACTCTAGCATTGCTAGACAGTAGCAAAAACAGCATCATACGTACTCTATTGTAAAATGGACGTTGCAGCTCTTACTATCGTGTATAAGTGATGTACGATCATTTACTGAATGGACTAGTATCTTTAAATTTCCATGTTGTTGAAATTTGCTTTGAGTCTTGCTAGCTTGTAGTGCTGTTTGTTTGTGCATAAGCAAGCGATGCCAAAATAAATGGCACATGCTAGCAGGTCTAAATGCGTGCGAATCAAAAATCTAGCTAGCTAAACAATGAAAACTCAGCATCGCTAGCGTGCTAGATCGAGCATGCATGCGACATGAACTGCAGAATGCATTGCTACATGACCGCACTGCTGGATGACCGCACCGCTAGACTGCCCACTCGATTCACGTTAGATTTGCTACATTCTAGCATTGCATCGCAATGACAAATCGATGCAATCAAACACGTGCACGCTGTCTAGTTACTGCGTGAATCTATCTTTCATCTATAATGAGACATGCGGTCCAGAGTCATACAAAAATGCTACAGCCATTCGCATCCAACAGCATTCTAGCATTGCAAGGTACGAGCAGCTGCTGGGAATAACCGCTCATAGTTGCTGAACTTGTCATCACGGCAAACTTTGAACATACATCGTTGTCAATCTCCCAGATCATGCGACAATCATATGGATCTCTGCAGCTAATAACCATTCGATATCAGTAACTTGAGGATCGCTTTGGTCACTGGTGCGTCGGTGACGTCCGTGGCAGGGTGCTCGAGCTAAATAGGGTTAGACTTACAGTTAAGAGACACCTTTTATAAAAAATACGGAAGAACAAAAACCTTAGTGGCCAGAAGATGTGCCAGTTCCTCCCGCAAAGCGCGGACCAACACGGCTATTCTTCCTGAGAGCGCAGAAGATTCAGTACGTGACACACACTCGCACGCACATAGAAACATATATCATATATATATATATATATATATATATGTGTATATATATTTGTTTACATAAACATAACCAACAGTGAAGTGTTTGAGTTCTATGGTGTCAGTGGATGATGACCCCCTTCGATATGCCGAGCTACCACCCCTTAAACGACAACTACCTGGCGCCGAGAAGCGGATCCAGGAATCGACTGCAATCGCCTTATTCTGAACATCGATTTGCGGCACATCCCCAAACAGCAGCAGCGGGTAAGGAGCAACCTGAGAGGAGTATAGCAGACCATCAAATCCATCCAGTACTCTTTTCACCTAGATATCACGAAATTCTTCCGAGGGGGAGGGGGAGGGGGAGGGGGGGGGGGCACCTGTGTGGAGTCATGAACATACATCTTGGACGTTTGCACCATCTGGCTGTATGCGAGCCACGTCGTTTCAAACGCCTTTTCCGAGAAATTCACGCTCCTTGGGTGGAGGAAGGCCCTGTTTAACAAAGAGTCAGGTATGCGCTATGATCGCGGCGGCCTCTGCGTCGTGCTGCATCGTGCTGCGCCGTGTTGCATTGTGCGAGGCAAACCTGCCGTGGGACTTGGTGTAGAACTTGAGCTCCTTTGCTGTGTTCTCTACAAAAGGAGTAGGAGATGGGTTGTGTGGGCCGAAAACACAGCACGCGCACACACGCACCAATGCATACTCATATATAGAGGCCCCAAAAGATACTGCGTCCGTTACGTATTGGAGGACGGGAAAACACAACATGTCCTGCCTCTTAACGATCGGCAAGATACCGCTAAATTTAAAAACGCTAGCGCCAATTCGTGTGGTATTGGTAAGACTTCTGCTACGCACACCTGCTGGAACAGCTCCGTAGGCAGTTCGTATCATCCGTTTCGGAGCTTTAAGCTGGAATACGGGAGTAGTCATTTGCTCAATTAGCTATTTAGATGTAAGCGATGCCCTGGATATCGTGTATATCCCCCCCCCCCCCCCGCCTCCTTCACTCCTCGCCTATTCCCATTTCATTCTCATTGAGTTTAGTACCTTTAAGATGTTTGGATATAGCCCGAGGCAATCACAGCGCATACCTGTGGTTTTTGTTAGTGTTGATATTGCTCGGTACCCGGTCAGTATGTGACACGTCG
>ADNK01003197.1:0-58567 GCA_000320545.1 Bigelowiella natans CCMP2755 | reverse complement strand
ACCTCTCTCTCTCTCTCTCTCTCTCTCTCTCACTCGTTCGCCTTCTAGCTCGCTCACTCGCTCGCTACTCTGTCTTCTTCTATCTGTGACATGCAGCCTTTCGACTCCCAAGCATAAAGCGGATTAATCCATGCACTGCACTCACTGTGAATGGAAATGGGCAAGCTTTGTGTATCGTTGGCGTCGTCCTCCTCCTTCGCGTTGTTTGCGTGATGCTCCTGACGAGTGAGAGAGGGGAATGCCTTTCGTCGTCTTTCTACTGCTATTTTGGCGCCAAACATAGGAGTTCGCTTTTGCTACCTAAACCAGGGCAATTGTATAGAACGACAAGGTATTTTCACCCCATTACAACTATGGCTCTTGGGATTTCCTTGTCGTAGATGCTTAAGGTTCGAGGTTTTTTTACGGAGCCTATCGAGATGCCACGGAGATGTGGTTCTTATCTCAGTGGTTGAATGGCCATTTGTGAGGTTGCGACATCAATATTTTTTACCTTATTTTCGATTAGACGGCCGCATTGCCTGAGCGACATCGTTTTCGGAAGCACGCTGTGGACGTGGCAATCGTTCAGATTTCGGATGAGCAAGCACACACCCCATCCGATGATCCTTTCAACTACACCATTGGAATCACTTCATTCATTCATCGAATCGTGTTAGCTGGGGAGAGGGGTGGGTCATGTCTGATTCCACATCGCTGCACGTTGTTCTTCCCGACATCGATGTGACGTTGTCATGCTCAATTCATCGCAGCGTTTTTGTTGGACGTCAAACCTTGTGCTTGTCATGTTCACGCTTTTGGTGTGGGTCGGTGTTTGCTTGATAGTGATCATCATGATGTTTGTGCAGTAATGGACACGTTTGGTGCATTGCAAGCGGTCGACTGCACGTGGAGGTGGAGCTGGAAACGTGCGACGCTGCAGGTCACTGCTGGCGCGCTGTCGACAGACGCACACGCACAAGGCAGCGGCGATCACAGTGACGTGCAGCTATGCGGCAACATCAGAAATCTTGTTTGACTTGCACAAGTGCAGTCCGTCATTCTTTTTATTGCTGGAAGATCACACTGCTAGCTGTGATTGCATGCGAACAGCCATGATCTTCTGTCGATCGCGCACGTCGCGCGCGCACCGCCCGGCAATCTAGGCAATGACCGGGCACGCATTGAGTCATTTTTTGTTGTCATCATTGGGACTCGACGAGACAGTATCATGGACACAGTAACACTACATATGACATTGTTGCATTGCATGTCCATCATCGAGCTTCGCCATGTCGCGCGAATGCGTGCATGGTCTGCATGCCGTTCATGACGATGATGATGCTTGAATTGTCAATTGTCATGCAATGCACCACAGCTCGGGTTCTTGTGCGCATGTAATGACGTCACTGCTAGCTAGACGTGCACTACGTGCTAGCGTGCGTGCGTGTTGAGTGTCACCAGTTCATGTAGCGTCACCACGTTCTCACCGTTCATGCTAGCATGCCATGCTATGCTTGCACGGGATGTGTGCAGTGATCGATGCACGACAACGGTGTCTAGCTGTGCTTACATGCAGCGCACACATGCAGCAAAAATGATGCCACGATGACGCAACGCGGTACAGCTACTGTAAGGACATTGCGTTCTCCTCAGCCCTAGTTTTGAGGGGAATCGTCCTCCTCCATTTCAGGCATCATGTCTAGTATGCTCACTTTTCCGGCTTTAGACCCAGAAGCAAGATTCCTGCCACTATTGGAGAAAGTCACAGAGTACACGCCTTTGGCTTTGGTGCGCATCTGGCCACATCACAGTCATTATCTCAGTAATTTTCTCTAAAAACACTTTTAAACTAGTTTCCCACCTTATCAACTCGTCGAAAGTTGTGGCGAACATCAAAGATCCTTGTTTCAGAGGTCTTTTTGATCAGAAAAGAAATACGTTAATTAGAAATATGAAGAGCATCACAAAAGGTATATCTGCATTACAAAGCTCCCTCCTGCAGCGATTAAGTCTCCGTCCATACTAAAAGCTGCTCCATAAATGTGATCCGTCTCAGTTTCCTGCTTATCCTAATAAAGAAAGACATATTTTGTCAAAGTTTATCTCGCAATTGATGTTGTAGTATCTGTAGACTGTTCAGATAGCATCACGAATCTCGGATTATAAGTTAGAAAATGTAGTTAGTGAACATAAATCATGATGAGGGCGTCAAAGCTCCAGCTCATTGGCTACTTTAGTAAATTTGTATCTAACTGAATGAATGGCAAGGATATCACTACACCACCTTTCGATGAAAATCTATCGTTTTCAGCAGTTTTCCAGTGCCCAGGTCCCAAACCTGAAGTCCCTCTCTTTCCCTATTGTGCGCCAAAATATAAATATATTTTCGATATTATATATATATATATATATATATTAATTTTAAAATCGCCATTATGCTTTTAAATCCATTTCCAGCCATAATTAATAACGTTGGCAGGACATGCTGTGAGCATCTACGGTTGCTTCTCAACCCTAAACGTTATGCTTTACAAACCTCCAAGATCCCGTCAAAACAACATCTTCAAATATGTCCAGAGAGTCAGCGCACACATGTGGGCCGTCCCATTTCTTGACAGAGCATCCCGCACGGATATCCCACACGTGCACTGGCGCAAGAGAAGTACGAGAGAGAGAAAGAGAGAGGAAAGAGACTTATTGAGGAGCAATAAACGAACATCGTTCCGAATCACCCACCAGTATCATCCCATCCTGAGCTAAGAATCATATTGGGATCTCTTGGGTGAAACTTTACGCAATATATGCGTTGGGAATGGCCATCTGAATCCCTAATTAACAACAGTGAGATTTAGTGTGGACGATTGCTTGCTGTGTGCTGGTAAACCGATGATCCAACAAGAAGAACTGGGGGCTATCTAATAATGGAAGTCTTCTATCACCTGCTACCCAGTCCCATCTTCAGTTCGGTAAGAAGACTTTTTGTTCCTTCCTCGTAAACACGTACCACTTTGTCTTGCCCAGCAGATGCAAACAATTCCGAATCGCTATGGATGGAGGAGAAAATCATCAATACATGCCCTCTCCTCTCTCTCTTACTCTCCACACACACACACACACACACACACACAACACAATATTTGCAAAAAAAAATAATATATATATATATATATATATATATATATATATATATCTTATTTGGTCCTCGCCTTCGCCAAATACCATTTTCCCATTACCTCGCACCATCTCTAAACATCATCACCATCATCCTCATCATCATCTATTACCAGGAGTAGTCGAGAGCTAAGATTGTATTTCCTTTCTCCTCAAGCTCAAATATCTTTTTTTGCGAAGGCACGTGCCAATGCTGGATTTTCCCTGACGAACAGAATATGGAGTTGGTTCTATTAATAGTATCAATGATTTCTTGTAAAGAGGCTCATGCTACCAGCTATTATATGCCAGAAGTAGCACTTACTGCTACCTTTTCATCATCACTTGCTTCCTCCTCTTCTTATTTTTATACTGCTACTACCACTACCACGACTACTACTACTACTACTACTACTACTACTACTGCTAGTATTACCATCCCCAGTGGAGGAGACTATCACGTTTCTGGTCTTCTGGGATGCGCCGACTGTTGGACGATAGCGTACGCATGTGGTAGGGACTTGTTCCTGGTCGTGTGTCATTTGTGTTAGTTCTCTTCCATTGAATGATTTAAGTTGCATATCTATGGTACATGCTACCTGGGTGTTGTTGAGGATCTTCAAGAGCTTTGTCTCTTGGGGATCGACAATTCGGATCGTCCCATCTGGTTTACGAAGTATACAGTGGTAAATTTTGCATGTCGCTCACAATAATTGCAAAGTGAATGGTTGTGTCTTAGAGGGGCATGGCCGGTGTACGGACGAACAACTGCGGTTGAAGAAACAAACTAACCGGTACATCCTATGGCAAGTTCCGAACTGTCAGGAGAAAACCGCATCGAGTACACGTCGACTTCTGGAATACTTGATTTCTGTGAAGACAACCCTGATTCAGATGATGATTCATTTGGTTCCAAGGATCTCGAGACACCTTTTGTTCATCCTTTTGATCTACCTCAAGAACGTTGACAGAGCTCTTCCCAGGCTGTGACGGGGCTATGGGTTCCAGCTCCATGAAGGAACTGGTGATGCAAAATAGCAGCACATGGTGACATTTCGACTCCTGTTCGGAAAATTTGATTTGTGATATGTAATTGTTCTACGTTTTGAAGAAGCCAATTTTTCTTCCAGTTTTCGGTATCTCCACACTCAGTTTTCTTCTGGATGCCGTTCTGATCTTGTGGAAGTTTGAGATGTAGTACACCATAGACTCCTGAACGTCCGGCAGCTGCAGGAAATCCAGCCAGGATGGCATATTAGATACAATTCAGTGTAAAATAAGACAGTTCAGTTCATTTGCTCTAGCAAACACTTTCATCTCATCGTAAATGCAAGATCAAAGCTTTGCGCTTGAAGGACTATTCACTCTCTTGTCAACCACACCTTGAACTCAGATTTGGGGGAAATTGGGCCGTCCATGGTCAACGTATTGTCCAAAGAATTGTTGCTTCACACTAAGCTACCCCCTGAAGTACGTGGATTAGTCAATTTAAAGAGAGGGGGGAAAGGGGAAACAGGGTGAGCAGGTGAGCAACACCTACTAACTAGCTACCTTACCTTGATCGATGAACGGGTTGTGATTGAGAGGTTACAGCACACGCCAAAAGTCTTCGTTATGTTTTATTTCAAAAAATATAATGAAAAACATGCGATTATCCATCAAAATCTCATTGATCCTATGTCGCAGGTGCAGATACGAAGAATATGTGCCTATTTTCGAGTAAACATAGCGTAATTGTTCCAAAATTGGCCTGCAAATTCCAGGAATTCACCAGTGGAATAATTACACAAAAAAAAGAGCACCCACAGTAGTCAAGGCACTACTCGTACAGCACTCGTAGCACCATGGTTCGGTTGTCGCACAATAAATATGGAATCTATTTTACGGTAAAACCTCTGTATTTGTCTGTCGCAACAGTAAATGGGATCGCATGTTAAGCAGCGGACGCGAAGGGACGCGCCACGGGAAGTACCAGAAGGTGCTTTCTCAAACTCTGTGATGTTTTCTATGCCGGACAAGGCAAGGAATCTCCTCTTTCAATCTGAAGTGTAGATTGAGGCCCATTTAATACTTAAACGAAGCCTGTGGTTTAGGATATGTCAGAACAGAAACACAAAGAGAAATCTGAAGAGCCTCCTGTCGTGAATTAATGGCTTCGACTGCGATGAGTATTGCAATTTACGAAATCAATACATTCCTTTGTCATCACTTGAAAGAATCTTGTGGAAAAAAACCTTTCAGGCAAGCTTCTGGGGTTGCTGCTAAGTATTTTTGTGTCCTCAAATCTTGTCTTATCTTCGAATTATGAAGGAGAAACATGGAGGTAGTTAGTTTATTCTTGGTGTTTTCGTCGGCGTAGTGTATTATAGGAAGATCATAGAACAACATCTAGGAAAGATGAAGATTAGGCAACCGTCTGCAGTTTTCTCATATAGTGTCAATTGCCTCAGATCTGACTCTACTACATCTGCAAATGCGAACACGTTAGAGGAAGCAGTTAACAGCAGCCCCTTGTGCAACGTCTCGCAATGGCGAGTTGGCCTCGATTCTCCACTGTTTTCATACTTTTGCGGGAGGTCGAGAATTATTAGCGGGAGTGGGGGCTGTCAAGTACTCATATCCAACACGACATTGATACCTGGGACAAGGAGAACTCTCAGGTGCTCGTTCGCAACGCTTCACAAGGAATTGAAAACCAACAATCAAAGAGGGAGGTTGGGGAGAGAATGGGAAGATACAAAGGCGGTGGAGGCAGTAAAGCCCTACGTAGTGTTTGTTTATGTCCAAGCGTGCACCTGCCATGTTGTTATTATCGCATCATGATAATCTCACCATCTTCGTCTTTTACTGCAACTACTACTACATCAACTACTACTACTATTGCTACTACTACATCAACTACGCATTCCGATTAGCGTCCTACCGGCGACCAATGCAGTGATTTTCGCAAGCGGGGGCAACTTTAGTCAGGATTTAGCCCCAGAGTTTCTGGCCTTTCCCCCAGATGGAGAAGCAGGGTCTTGTGCATTTCTGTCAGTGGTGAGTGCAACTGTGGACTCCATCGTCGGATTCTCTCTCAGTATTGAGGTACGTTCTCACAAGCGATCATTGGGGTAGGAGGGGAAGTGAAGCAGCGCGACATCGCCTCAGTTCATAACAAAAATGAGAAACAATGGTAAGATCAAATGTAAATATGGTAGATTCCAGAGGATTTTCCTCCTGATATGTCGATTGAGTTTCAAGCTGTGTGTCGGAGTCTAGACGACCGTGGTGCTAGGGACCTTGTCACTGCAGCCCCAATCCAACTCATCCCCCCCCTCACAACCTCGCCTACTATATCACCAACCGTGTCTCCTGAGACCCCTGTCATATTCGGTGCTGCTGCCTCTCCAGAAGAGAATGTATCTATTTACTGCCCCCTCAGGAGCAGCGACTTTATCTTTGGTTGTTTTGTGTTTTGTTTGTTTTGTAGGAAATACTCCAATCTTACGCGGTCATCATAATCGTAGTAATCGGTGTTTCTATCCTAATCGCTATCGTCATCGTGATAGTGGCTTTGCCGCATAAACGTTGGTGTCAAGGTTGTTGTCAAACAAGCAATATCAGCAACAGAGAGGAAGAGAAGGGAGGCGGCCAAGATGAGAAATCTAGCAGCAGTCTTCATCGTTTTACACTGGGTTCTATTCGTATATACGAAGAGTCAGAGATTAGTTTAATTGCTAAGATTGGTGACGGAAACTTCGGGACAGTGCACAAAGCATGGATTCAAGAACCTTTAATGGCAGCAACCTTTGCTGGTGGTGGTGGTGGTGGTGGTGATCATGGCGCGGCTGCTCTACACGAGAACAGGGGGGAGAAGCACGCAGGGAAGGAAAAGAAAACGAACACCAAAATCGATGAAAGATTCAAAGAAAATCGGAGGAAAAGATACATCACCGCGGTGATTTATTATTCTCTCTCTCTCTCTCTCTCTCTCTCTCTCTCTCTCTGTGTGTGTGTGTGTGTGTGTGTGTGTGTTATGCGCGTCCAATGTACAACGATGAATAAAATTTAGTTGGTTTTTTCTGATAGGTGATTAAAGTCCCGAAGAAAGCAGGCGGTTTTTCATCTGATGCTATGCATGAATTGGAGACGATGGCAAATCTAAAGGCGCACCCCAATTTGGTCTGTAGCAATCAGTTGAGTTACTATCATCATCCATCTCTCATTGAAAGTATTCTTCATGTGCTCACACTTCCATGAAGGTGCAGCTGCTAGGAATCGTGACTCTGAAGAGAAAACTGTGCATAATAGTCGAGTTCTGTGAGAAAGGAGACCTGACAACTTTGCACGACAAGGAGGACCTCAGGCAGAGAGAGAGGTGGTGCAAGTAGTAGTGGTAGCGGAGCGATGATGATCAGTGATCGATGGGTATTACTGAAAATGACGACGTTGGAGATTTCAATGCAGCATGTTGCATGTTCCTTTGTTTTTAATGCAATTACTGTGATGGTCAATCATTTGAATGTTTCGTAACTGAGGCTCTCAGGTATCCCCCCCCGTCGCTACTTGCACTATTTCCTATCAGTTTTGTCTTCGTTTTGTCCCAGCCTTCCATTCTAATGCTAAACCTATCATATATCCACGTTGTCTTTAGATTCTTTCGAATAGCGAAGGACGTGTGCGCTGGCATCAAGTGCCTCCATGAAGCAAGGATTGTGCACAGGGACATCGCTGTAATAGCATGGTTATTAGCAAAAGCAGATCGTTTGAATTGTTGTCAACAGCACTGCATCATCAGTGCAGTGGGGATAGATTGGGATAACTACCAACGTTTTTCGTATCAATTCCCGTATATGAACAATTTTCATCATCATCATCTCCTTCTTCTTCTTCTTCTTCTTCTTTCAACAACTGTTTTTTCACTTAATCATTCAACAGTGCAGTCTTCTTCTTCTTTCAACAACTGTTTTTTCACTTAATCATTCAACAGTGCAGGAATCTGCTTATGAAAGAAAACGGGACAGTCCTTGTATCAGATTATGGGCTATAACGCATCCTCAGCCGAGAGGAAAGCTACTACGAAATACGACATTCCACGTTTCCATGGTAGGCACGATCCTTTGCACTGATATGTTGTTTCTGCAGCTATCACATACATAAAAGCACTCGACTAATAGTACCCAGCGCATAGGCATTAGCTCATCATCATCATCATCTTCTTTCATCGGCGCGTGTATATATGATTGTATCCACGACCCTTTCTTCTTATTATTATTCTTCTTCTTCCTCTTCTTCCTCTTCTTCTTCTTCTTCTTCTTCTTCTTGTTCTTTGCAGGGCATGGGCCTCACCAGAAGCTCTAAAGACTCGCAAGTTTGACTCACGAAGTGACATCTGGGCGTTTGGAGTAGCTTTGTGGGAAATCGCTACCAAGGGCAGCAGCCCTTATCATGAACAAGCGCATTTACTGGACAACCCCATCCGAGCTATTATAAAGGGAGATGTTAGGCTTGCTATCCCTCCAGGTTATCACGTGCATTGAAGCAGCTGCTGCTGCTGCTGCTGCCCTGAGTAACTGAGCAACTTATTTTATGATGACTTTTTGAATTTATGCGTCCAGATATTCTGTCTATTCAGTGAACTAGTTTTGCATGCCGTTTGTGCATGTGCATCGCCATCGAGATCATAGCCATTATCCTCCTCCGTAATCATTATTATTATTATTATTATTATTATTATTATTATTGACATTATTAATTATTATTGAGAATCATCGAGACGATCATGATAAATTTCAGCCTACATTCATTTTCCCCCCAGATGTGCGGCAGACAATGGCCTTCGCAATGCCCTTGATCGCTTCTTGCCTCAGATACGATGCAAAGGAGCGCCCTGATGCAGGAAATCTCCTCAATATGATCATGTCGGAAATGCATGGAAGTTATAGCAACAACAGGTATGAAACCTGCACTTGCCTCGCCACGAGCAGTATTGCTACTAGCGCGGCCTCAAGCTCACCTGCGAGGCTATCGCTCATGAGCAATACGGCTTCATCGAAGCGATCCTCCTCCTCGACAACAGGGATAGGTACAGACGAGGATACGAAGAGATTGCTACGCAAAACAGCGAGAATGTCATCGACGACGACCCATGCGACGATGGAACAACAACAACAACAACAACAACGACAACAACAACAACAGCGCCCGAAAGAAGAGAAGGAAGGAGGGAGGAAAGAAGGACAGCATGGAGGCGATAACAATGGCGATCGCGATCTGTAAATTCGAACAAACATGATGATTAAGTCCTGTGTTGCCGATGAGGATGATACGAATAAATGCGGTTAGCAGAATTTCGCAGCAGAATCAGCATATGAAGAAGTTGTACATATGCATGTGTATCTAAAATGTGTACAGTGTACATATGTATATGCATGCTACAGATGCGATGACGGTTGTAGGAAAATGTTGACGGAGAGGCTATTCTGATGGAAATGGCTGTCGACATCGTTGCTGTGTGCATCTTAGGTACGCTGTAACTCTTGAAGAGGATCTACGAAGAAGAAGAAGCAGAAGAAGCATCAAAACAGAAGTGAGGACAGAGGAGGAGAAAAACGAGGAAAATAACTGCAAGAATGAGAAACAGAAATCTGCCTCGGCGGGTGCTGCGAGCAAGGTTGCATCCTTTGATCACGGTGGTAACGTGAGCAGCGAAGCGAGTTGTAGCCAATATAACCTTTTCCAGAAGAAAATGTTCGCCAACATGCATGTGAGCGAGAAAGATTTAGAGATTGCTCTGGACAGTAATGGCAAGAGTAAGGTTTGGGAGGGAGATAGCGTGGCTGTGACTGAATTTATCAGCAATACATACAAGTATTAGAAGTATCTAGTGGTGTGCATCGATCAAAACATAAGCCAATTTACATTCAACATGATCATAAACATCATAATGCAGCCAGGCTAAATAGTAGGTTGTCAAATTTGTTTTGCTAGCTTTCATTGCTTTAATAGGAGCGCGCTACAGATTCGGTGTTAAATCGCAGCCTTCTGTGCGTTACTAATGTGAAATAGATGCACTGTGCACTGAGCATTTTCCATCCATGACCCATGCTAGCATGCAGCATGACTATGCTGGAAGAAGTAAAATGCATTCTGACGAACAGATGCAGCGCTGGCGCGCTGCTAGGCTGCTAATCAATAGACGCGACATGACAGACTTGCATAGGAATTGCAAATGTTCGCCGAATGAAGTGCGCTAGTGTGCAACGCACCGCAACGAATGTGGTCTTGCCACGCATGCGTGTTGATCTTTGGATCTGAGAAACGCGCATGTGTGTGCGTATGTGTGAAAATGAACGCGCTGACACGCCGGTGCACAAATGTGGACGTCCTTGGGCACCACCGCAAGGTCTAGCATAAGCGTCAACACCATGCCTGCATGCATCCATCTCGATGTTGTGCTCTAAGTGCTAGCTAGCTGGCATGCATGAATATGAACAACTCTAGCTAGAACTCTACTAGAACTAGTTATTAGCATTCATCGCAGCTCACCCATCTAGCTAGTCATCTAGCACTTGCGGCATGCGATGCGCGCTGTTGGTGCAGCGCATCACCGCCTCGCAACACAACAAGGAGGCACAGGCACAAATGCTCAACCATGTACACCGCGCCTGATCGCCATTGCATGTGTGCACGCGCGCCGTTGCAGGTAATTGCAAAGACTGCACAAAACCTACGTGCCCGCACATTTCAGCTGGGCGCACACGTGTCGTTGTGCATGTGTCCATCGTGATGTTCAAGTGCAACGCGTGAGTGCACGATGCACTCATACATCGCTTTATAGCATTTCGAATAATCATCATGCATAGCATGGCCGCTGGTACATCTGCACATATTTGTAGTTATACATGTGCTAATTACAATATTATAGCATGCGTAAGTAGGACTAGCTGTGTGTTCGCAGTGGCGCGCTGGCTGGCAGGCGGCACCACGTGCACACGCATAATGAACCATCATTTGTAACTGGAGCTCTGATGCGCGCACATGTCTAGAAGTCAAGATTTACAGCCAGGTATGCAGATGACGTAAGACATGCCCCTCGAACATACAGAATGTGTGCTCAGATTTATGCCCCAGGAGGGAGCATCTAGTCCACCCACCGCCCTAGGTCGCCTCTTCAAAAATGAAGAGAGGTGCTCACAGCGGCCACAGATTTATCCCAAGTTTCAAAGCTAGAAGCAACAGTTGAACGACAAGTGACAAAGCAAACATCAGCCACCATGCAACTTTCACTGCTCATGGTCTGGATTCATTGGCTCACCTATCGATGACAAGCCCTCTTTTATCCACCGTGTACGTCGTCGTTCCTGCAATTGATATTATGGATTTTAATCGACCCTTGTGTGACTTCACGTTTACTATACGTGTAAGAATTCAGCCTACCCGTGTATGGCTTGAATTTTGGAGAGAAAGGCAGATTCGTTACAAACTCCGCTTCCCAACGAGCAAATATACGACCTTATATCATGGCGAGCTTTGTCAGTTAAAAGATAAATGCTCATGCAAGAAACAAACATCGGCAAATCTGCAGCATATCCTCAGAAACACAATATTGATAACGTTGTTTTAACTAGCACTATCACCGTTCTCAGTAACTGTCATTGGTTCCAACAATCGACACTTCGATAACTTTGGATTAAACAGAGCCTGTCAAATGAATACGTATAAAAGAAATTGACGTCGAGGATGTGATAGTAGTCAAATAAACTGTCACCTGAACTCCTTTGATGTAAGTTTTTAATCCGTTCGTCACTTGAATTGGATCAGTAAAGACGCAGTTATCGTCGTAAATATCTTCCTAAGGAAGGAATTATCAAGGAGATAGGAAACGAACACAAGTGAATCGTGTACACACATTCGTGCACTTAAATGTGTGCGCGTGTGCGTGTGCGTGTGTATACGTGCATTTGTAAGAGAGAGAGAGAGAGAGAGAGAGAGAGAATAGAGAATACGGGTATTTCAAACTTAATAATATATAGTCGGAGCAATGAGTCCAAGGGGATGGGGGTCAGAGAAGAATAAACCGATAAATCTCCGGACGCGAAAGAATTTCTAGTCTCAAAGTCCTCTTGAAGAATGGAACGTATTTCCTCAATAGCTAGACCAGTTCGTTTGGGCTTCGAAATATCTGTTGAAGTAGTTCAAACATTAAAGTATATTGCATATCTCTAATGCAATATTTCCAAAATTGGAATATTAGCAATTACAGTTAGTTCTAGCAACGGCCTTTAAATATTTTGATTGACAGTCTTGTCCGACCGCTAGTATGGATTAACTATTTAACTGCCAAGGATACCTGCGCTCGCTTTTCGAGTAGAGGGAGCAGGTCCTGCAATTGTTGACAGGGCCAGCAACGTTATCCCTGGTACTACCTGAGAATATGCGTTGTGTTCTCTTCATCTGAGCAATATAAAAATGGAAAACCTGTCGCCTTCTTTGACGTTGTGGCAGCGAAAGAGTATTGATTTTCTCACGATTTTCATTGCATATTCTAGACGCTTGTGGTCGGAGCACTCTTCCCCGCGAACCCGGAACTACCATTGACTTGATATTTACATGCTTAGATGCTAAGCAAACAACACACCCCAGATGAGCTTCAACGGCACATCAACCTGGTAATGACAAGCACCTGGAATGAGTGATGTGGACATCAACCCGCAAAGAACAACGCACAGAGTGGCGATGATCCTTCCAATTGGTTTTGGTTCATGTGTTCCGCCCATGGCCGACGACTGGTGAGAAGGGTTTACAACTACACGTCGACGTAGATATGCTAGCAAGCTGCCCTACTCCAATCTCTCTCTCACACCAATTTATTTCGCAATTTCTCCATAATCCCACCAGATGTACCACTTTTAACCGGAAACATACCAGTTTCTCAAAGTGCGTCAACCTACAACGACGAGAATTCATCATATCCACCACATTCGTGTTAATCCGATCAATTTTCCTAACGGTCTCTCCAGGTAGAAACTCACTTTTCGCGCCCTTTCAAGCCGAAAAATAAACGGGCGTGTTACCGTTAGTAGTGCATAATTACAACATTAGGTAAAAACACTAAAATATGTTCAATTACCAAATTATTCTTCTACACGCGGGACAGTGTTTGCTTCACAACATAAAATAATTCTGAAAAAAGCGTCACGGTCATTTTCTGATGATAGCGTCTTGTCTTTGTTAAAAACATCGATTATGGACTAGAATTTTTTGAGACTGTTGCGATATTGATTCGTTGGAATCTTGACGTCGGTGTGTGTTATCAAGTGTCATTTCCTACATCTTTCTTTTCGAAGTTTCTACCTGAGTTACAAAATTTTACAAAATGAAGAATTATTTGCATTTATTCTCTACATATTTGTGTGGAATGGGTAAACATATAATTATTTACCTGTATTTTCAATTATTTAAGGTTGATTATTCGTAGTAGTTATGATGAGAATATTTACCTAACATTTCTATTTCCACTCTCCTGTGACTCCAAATGCTTCAATTCCCGCTAAGAAAGAGCATACCCATTACCAATCACCCAATAAATGACAGAGACGAACCAAATTTTTCACCATTATGAAGGATAAATAATTAATACGACAGCATACTATAAGCTATTGTAAGAGGAAAATATCAAACAAAATTTAAGAAGAGCACTTTTATCACATATTAAATATCTTAAATAATATTAAGGCTTTTATTGTTTCAAATGTGTACATCATGATAACAAAAGTCATTCAAATATGATTTTTTTACGCGTACATTGAAGTTTTTTGTTCTTTAAAGGTTCAAAAATTCCATTAATTAGTCGGGAAATAAACAACTAAATTTGACTGAAAAGATTGTATCGCTAAAACCCCCTCCTCTCCTCCACTACGCCCTGATTCCAAGCTGCCATTGACAACAGATTCAGATTGATATATATCATTTTGGTTTTTTTTTTGTAGATACAAGTTGCATAAACAATTTGAAAATGATGTCGTATTTATATAACATGCTTAGTATTACAAATAAGTTAATTTAATTATGATCTCTTATTTATGAAATATATATTTCATCTTATCACGCTTGATTTTTGGCCGAAGTCAATGCCATAAATTTACTACGACTTATCGGTTCAATTTATATGACTAAAATACAAGGGGATAATTGTTTCCTGACCTTTTATTTTGTATTTTAACTATTTTGAAAGTTTTACGTCGCAGGATCACAAACAGAAGCACCTGACAGGAATCGCCCTCCTTTGCTCCAAATTGGTTTACAAAAAAAAACCCAAACAACCAACCAAACAATGGCCCGCGGTAAAGCAGCGAGCAGGCGCGGAAGCATCAAGGTTGCCACCCCCCAACCATTTCATCTCCCTTAGCGTTACATAAATGGTGGGAAAACAAGTTTTATTAGGGGTAGTTGTTAACGGTTAGCGATTGGGCAAAAAAGTAGGAGTGATGGGTGAAACCGGAGCTAATTGAATATTTAACCGTTAGGCTTCCAAGAAGACAGGTGAGCAGATGAGGCCGTTGGCAGAGGAGAGGATGGGCGTAGTGGCGTGTGTTGAGTTCATAGAAATAAGAAATACTGTGTACAAATTGTTGTATCCAATATACAATAACGGTTTCAGTGGTGTGACCTATAAGCTACCGGCACTGCTCCTAAGACGTAGTATACTCATGATTTGTCCTGTTTATAGCATCCAAGAAGACTTCTTCCTCAAAGACTCCAAAGAAGGTATAACATTTAATCGTATCAATTAATGTGATAGACTTTGCTTTGCTAAGTAAGTAACAATTCTTTACCTATCAGACGTTTGACAAGGAGACCATGAAAGAGCTAGACAAAGCCCTGAAAAAATTCGCTAACAAGCTCAAGGTGGAGATCTTCGAAGTCACTGATGAGAACGCCGAGGTAAGCTGTGTTACTACAGGCCGTGAAAATGTCAGTTTCTGATATTATCTGAATAGGAAATCCATGGCGAACTCAGAAAGGGAGGTCGTGCTCGCCATCTCACAAAGGTTGGTATTTTACACTGTGTGCCTTTCCTGGAGCTTAATCTTTCGAAAAACATCGTTAGGGAAAAGTTCGTACAGAATTCATGTACAACTACTTCTCCTGCAAGCACGGATCTTTTCTTGCCGGTTCTACCAAGCTGGATAACAGTCCACCTGAGGATAAGGAATACAGCAAGTCATACAGCAAATCAAACTTTTGGTGGAACGGGCTTCGAATCTTTGCTCTACGTCAAAAGACCGGTTAGATTTAACTTTTACAATCCAGTTACAGGAAAACTTACTCCAACATTTATCAGGAGACAACTTACTTTGTGGCTTCGTAGTCATGCACAACGCTTACTTGAGCATGTACCCTGGTCCTGATGAGGAACACTACGAAGTTGATCCTATCATGCTTGCAGGCAGGAAGGATATCACGGTATAACAAGTTTCTGTACTAGAGTTTCCTTCAAATTTTTAAGATACTTGAATAAATGCAGAAGGAAATCGGCAACGATCGCATGGGATCTAAGATTTGGTCTGATGTCCCAATTCTTTGTGGCGCTGGGTATACTTACCAATACAAGTCCAATTATGCCTCGAAATTAAGAAAATTCTGTTCAGGCACGGAGATCTCTTGATCGCACTTGCTCTCGTGAAGTGCGGCATGAAGAAAGTTATAGTGAGCGTCGCGGATGGTGAGTTTAAAAGCAGTATCGAAAATTCAGGCATCATCCGATCTGAAATTTGGATGTATTATGCAGGAGAAGACAACGATGCTATGAAGGCACTTCTAGAGCGTTGGGGATTTGATCAGCTTAAAATGAAGCATCCCAAATCTGGAAAACCATGGGAGGATGAGGAAGGAGACGCGAGCTTCGTGATGTAATTAATCCTCAGTAATGTTTGATCCGAGTAGAAAATCCTAATGTCTGGTGTTTAGGTACCGGGACGAACTAGTTGATACATCTGAGATCCTCCAACATATCGAGGTACTTCCATTAGCAACGTCGACCACCGATTACACTAATACAGTGGAAAATCCAGGATGCCAAGAAAGCTGCTGCTTCTACCACCAAAAAAACCACTAAGAAGGAGAAGAAAGAGGACACTTCTGCGAAGAAGAAGAAAGAAGCTCTCGGAGAGAAGTTCAAAGAGGTTCTACGTGAAATTAACCACATCGCGATTTCCGTCGTAATTTTGATCTAAAATACCTAGAAATTCAAGGAGATGAAGGAGAAGTCTAAGGAGAAAATTGAAAAGATGAAAGACAAGCTTGCTGCTGCTCTTAAAGCTAAGGTAAACTACAGATATGAATCGAAATTCTTGTCTTGACCCCCTTATCAAATTGCCAGGACGACCATCTCTTGAAACTCAAGAAACAGATCAAGGATAGAGATAATACTATCTCTGATCTCAAGTACGCATAACTATTTCCTACCTAAGCTCAGCGCTGATATCCCGATAATTGTTTGTTTAGGAACAAGTTGAAGTCTATGTCTAAGCTGCAGAAAGCATCTAAGTCGAAAATTCTAAGTCTTGTTAGGACTTCGTATGAACAGGTAATCGAATGAGTGAAGTTCAGCATTCTATATCTTACAGTCGGTATATCGTAGATTCTTGGAGACGAACTTCCTAAAAAGAAAAAGTCAGACGACGAAGACGAAAACATGGACGAGGATGAAGAAGAGGAAGAAGGTGAATCCAATCCTGCTTGACAAAAAAACACTGTTTTAATAAACGTTTACAAAAATAGAACCTCCAAAGAAATCCAAGAAAAGAAAGGTATCCACAATTTTTAAAAATTTTAATCACCATCGAGAACTGAGATGTAATGATTCATCCAACAGACTGCGGCTGAGAAAAAGAAAGCTTCTTCTAGTGCAAAGCGACGCCGTAAAAGCCGTAAATAAAGGGCACATCGACATGCAGTGTTGCTACCTATTTTGTCAATTAAGTAACAGTATATCCATCTTTCTAGCATCCGTTCTTTGGTCAGCCAGGTTTTTAATTTTCCTTCATTGTTAATCAATGAAGGACCAAATCAGCAGCGAAGCTGAATCTTTCATCCCATTTGTGGGAAACAGTACAACAATCACGGCTTTAGCTGATGAAAATGTAGAGTACGAGGGTTTTCTAACTCATAATAAATTTGTACTGAAAATAAATGGTGGTTGGAAACGCGAAACAAAATGCTAGCGCTAGAACATGCGCATGCATGCCCATCATTGCGGAACGCCAGCCGCAGATGATGAACACATGCGCAGCTAGCTAGCTAGACAGTAACCCTTTATTGGCGTGCTACTGTACATACATATAGTGTTACGACGTAATAATAGACACAGTAATCCTAATATGTCTAGATGTTTACTGTATGCTAGCATGTGTAAATGTAGGATCATGCTATATAGCGTAGTACTATGATGATACGTGGTCTAGTGGTGTCTGTCATGCATGCAGCTGCATGCTAGCATGTACGTGCGACGACGATGCACGACGCTGGCTGACCACATAGCTAGATAGCTAGATAGAGCTCACAGAAGTAAGCTAGACAGGCTTCAGCAGCAGGACGCATATTCTAGCATATCTAGCTAGCTAGATATATATCATTGTATGATCGATCTAGCAAGTGATATACGGTCGACCAATAACGAAACAATGTCTATAGTCGAACATGCAGACACTGTCGAGCAAAAGGTCCATTTTGTTAATTATATCTAGAGATGTCTTGAGATGGAATGTAAGCTTCACGTGTACAGTCTACATCTAGATGCATATGAATCGATATGTACTGCCTATCAGAACGAGACATTATCTCGCCGTATGTGGTCTAGCACTTTGCGTTAAGTAGTACGCTAGCGCTAAAAGAAGAGTCTCGATTAGCACCTAGGTGTACTTTCTCGCATTGGGTTCTTGGTCAGTTATCGATCATCCTTCTGCAGAGGGCATCTCAAGATCAACCTTCTTCTTTCGATTTACCACGCTCATTTCTGTATCATGAACAAGCTTCTCTTCCTCCTCACCGTCTTCGTCAAATGACTTTTGATTCCAAGAGGGTGCTTGCTGCTGCTGTTGCTGCATGCTTTGATGCGAGTGGCTACTGAGATATTCTTGCTCACGAAGGGACTTATACAGACGAAACGATACCAAAACTGCGAATACATTAATGTAAGTATTGTATCAAAGCGGCTTCTAATGGGCTTGTGTGTTCAAACTACAGCTAGCTAGCTAGCGAGCCTGCTTCTAGAATAATGCGATGCTGATCCGCCCCCCCCTCCTCACGCACACACATACACCATACTGGTGCATATGCCCTCGCTAATGCTAAAGGTTTTGGTATCTTCCTTCTTCATACGCTTTAGCATCGTCTTATACTCTTACACTTTACACTTGTGAGCACAAGTGAGTGGTTTTTGTGTGTGTGTTCGTAGGTAAAGCGCGTACCTGCTACGATATGGAACGCTGCGGCTTGAAGCTCTGACACTTGCCTGGTTCTTCCCTGAAAACATGGACATCAGTCAGAGGTAATTTTCGACCAACTGTATGTCATGATCTTTGGTACGTGTGAACAGCCCCACACCGCGTTTCATGCCCCCCTATCTTTTTTATCTCTCTCTCTCTCTCTCTCTCTCTCTATATATATATATATATATATATATATATATATATACACATGTGTGTGTGTGTGTGTGCGTGTGCGTGCGTGTGTAATATATGAGGGCGAGAGGGGGGAGAAGTTGATTACCACCATTGTCATCATCATCATCATCATCATCATCATCATCATTGTCATCACTACTAACCGCCAGGCCTCCAATAGCAACTCGTTTCCTAATGCTGGGGGCGACAAGGGGTAAGGGCGTCCTTCCAGGCGCAGTGCTGGCCGGGGATCGAAAGAAGAGGATGTGTCGATATATAAGTTGTTGAAACACGATACTACAATTGGCCGCTCTTTAAGGAAAACGTTTCAAGAAATTACGGCATTGAGGTGCGTTATACTAACTAATGTTAGAAAAATATTGATAAATAAGATCTGGGACGAGAGTTATTAAGGGATTATTACAATGCCTGGCCAAGGTAGACATTCTGTAGACACTGCATCACCAAGAGAACGGAGATCAAACTGATAAATTAAGGGGTAGCAAAGTACTGCAAGTTAATTTATGCTCGAAAGCCAAAGTATTTTCCATTCTGGTTCCCACGTTTATGCAGACGAATCAGCCACCACTAGGTTTTTGACCTGTACAAGCCAACTTTCCACGGATCAAATCCTTTCGACTTATCGTAAACTGCCCAGAATCTGATTATCCGGGGGAAGAGTGGTAAATTTAGCTGCTACCATTATTAAATTTTAAAGCCATTTCTTGAATGATCAAAACATATATATAATATATATATATATATATATATATATGTGTGTATGTGTGTGTGTGTGTGTGTGTTTATGATTCATATAATTGTGCTACCCAAGTCCAGCGAGGAAAATATCAAATATGACATTTTTGTGCTTTTCGCCAAAGAATAGCTACGATAAACGGAAGAGTCAAATATCTGCCTTGCTTTTTCATCTTTCCGATCTTTAGAAGAATCGATCTCTAGCAACAATACTCTCTCTCTCTCTCTCTCTCTCTCTCTCTCTCTCTCTCATTTATATTGCTCAGCCACTTACCCCTACAATAGCAAGCAGGAAGTGAAGGACTAGAAGTACGCGCATGCTTTGAGCCAACTGCAACGAGCTCGGGTTTGGAACAACTAAAAAGAATTACATCGACGGAAGAAGCCAAATTACTTGCATTCAAAAGGCAAACGCACATACACATAGTGAAAAGGTCCACAGCACGATCTACAATCTCTAGGTAGAATATTGCATGCCACATCGAGGCGATGTGTGGTTGTCGAAGACAGACGACCGACCGGGTGCCATCTTGGAAGGTGGGAGGGGGTGGTGAGCTCGAGCTCCCACTTTTGCAGAATTGATGTGATAATTCATGTGCGACAAAAAAATAAACCCTAAAAAATAGTAATATGGCCTCCCTTCTTGCGACACGCACAGTTGCTCCATCGCTCAGCCAACGGCGAACAGCGGGAAACCAACATACTCGTTGGACAAATTCTCATCAATAAAATACCTAAGATATAAGTATCATATTCACAAGATCGGGTTTTCAGATAAGTTTATTTTACTTGGTAGATAGGGATTGACATGTTACCTTGTGCTTTTAGGAAGATTTATCGGTATTTTTCTGACGAAAACTCCCTTGTCGGAAGAGCGGAAGAGGCTGCTCGCAAATAAGATCTGAACAAGATTATGGCTCCCCTCCTCCGAGATGGTTAACTGACTACCCTCCCCCTGCGTTATGTCAAACAAATCGCAACAAAGATCTCTTATCATGTGGGATTAGACTTTACCCGTGGTTGTTAGAGCCATGCCAGGCTGCAGCCAGAAGAGGAAGCCAATATCCTCCGCAGATGTTAGATTAGAGGAGGGGGAGGTCACGTGGTGCTTGTTGATTGCGGATTCCGCTGATTCTTACTTTTTGGATAATGCCTTTAGGACTGCTGGTCGACGGCAGGCTCCGGCGGAGGGGAAGCAGGCCGGGGCAGTTGCGACACTATCACAGACAGATCATCGTGATAATCTCGCTAATTAGCATCTCGGCATCTGTGATACTCTCCACTCAATCTGGGACAATACCTAGAAGGGATAGAAGTAGAAGTACTACTGCCACACCTAAGACCCCATGGATACATGTTCCTCCAGCGATGGTTGGATCTGCCTTGGTACGTATTCTCGCGCACGTTGGCGTTTTTTTGGTCCGAATAGACTCTGTGTGTGACTCCACGACGGGTCGCCGCTGAATCTATGAGAACCCTCTTGCTCGCAACACAACATGTGATTGACGACCGAATACGTGGCAGGACGGTGTGGGCGACGACTTTGGATCCTCGTCTGGAATGGGCGTGCAAAGACAAGCATCGGCGTTCGAAGTGGGGAGGCAGTCCTGGAAAAAGAAGCTCGGTAGCCCGTATATACATATCTAGGATAGTTAAGTCTCTTTCCTGATTCTGTGAGATACTAGGAAAAACGCAATCAAGAATTCATCATGACTATACTCTAACTATCCAAATTTCAACTTGTTTTCTTGTGTGTCTACGTAATTGTTGCTGTTTCTGCTCTATTCCTGTTGTTATTTTCTGAATCGTACTTACAATAGGCGCTTTTGGAGCCATGGTTTCCTTTGCTGGCGGCGTCGCCTGGAAGACAGAGTAAGTGCGGTGAAGGGATTATAGACCACATATCTAAGCACTGTCGTATTCTGATTCTACGCCTCGATGATGAGATTGGATGTACCTGTACCTTACTTTCTATTAGCATAGCAGCTGAAAATCATTATTATTGTCATTTTCTGACTCCTTCAATCAACAACAGCTTTGGGAAGAAGGTGGTTGGAATGATATCGTCCAAACTTAAGCCATCGGGATCTTCGAAAGCGAGGTCCTACAGTCCAGTGAAGCCAGCGACTTACGAGAATAAAACGGCACTAGAGCAGAGGAAGCTGAAAGAGCAGCAACCCGGAGAGCATATTCTCCAATATAAGGGTGAAATGGAGAAGGACTATCACCAACTTCGTCAGCGTACCGAAGATCTAAAGAGGTTGTTGGACACGGCGAAGATGGAGGACCCAAACGACCGCTTCGAGGAGGTAACTCGGCCGGATATATGTGAGAGGAGAAAGGAAGACAGCGGGTTGCTAATGCGAGCAATGCATGCGTGAACCCTTTTTGTAGCTTTCGCAGTGTTCATCCGATATTCCACAACCTGATCTACGACAGCACCGCTTTCACTGAGATGAATGCCTGAAGATGTCGACGAGGATGCTGCATATATGTATATATATATATATATATATATATATATATATATATTAATAGCATGCTGAACATCTTCTTCAGCTCCCCGAGGATAAGACCGACAACGACGAGGACGGCGACAGCACCGAACTAGAAGATGGAGATGAGCTTTCACCGTTGGAAGAAGAAAGTAACAGCAGCATGCTTACATCTCTTGATCAGAAGAAATATCAAGAGGTCAAAGAGGTACTTACGCCTGTCACATGTGCTGCGGTGCGAGCACGTACTCATTTGGGACAATGTATCATACTCATAACAGGCAAGTCTTGCGGCGATTTCAGAGGCAGAAGCAGCTCTCAATGCAACAACGATATCAAGTGGGCGGGAAGAGCCCTCCGTTGAGTCTGCTGCCTATGATGATAACGACGATGATAATGATGATGATGAAATCACAGACCCTGAGTTTAGCATCATGAAGATGCGAGTGAAAAGGTTTATCAAGACTGCGGAGAAAGCCAAGGAAGATGGAAGATTTGCCAACTATTCCTTAAAAACGAAGCAGGTATAGATATGCAGAGGCAGCCTGTGCTCCGTTAGCATGTACAGACACGCACACAGAGAGGAGAAGGTGGAGAAGAAGGCGGAGAAGGGTGAAGAGAGGAGTAAGAGGAAAATACACCTTCAATTTCCCCTTCCCTTTTCATCCTCCTGCATCCCCCCCCCCCACCCCCCTTCTCCACACCTTCAACATCTCTATTCCTCTCATCATGACAGGATTACAAAGAGTTCATTGAGAATGTGGTAGAGGAGAACATCTTCGAGATGCCGTCTCCCTTCAAAAACCAGACGGACAGCGAGGACTTCTGGGACTCATTCATGAAGATGGGAGAGGCCCATGAGGATGCAGAGCAACAGGTTGTTTGTCCTCCCCCTCCTGCCCTCTACCCATCCCGCGACCCTAATCAGCATTTATCGCTTCTGTCATTTTTACCATGGTTTGTCCATTGTCTCGTTGCTACCGAGAGAAATGAACACGACGGCCTCTTCATCTTGTGTTGTTTCAGAGAATGATAGACGATTTTGCGCGATTCAAGAACGGCACACTAGAGAGCCACATCGAGCAAGAAAATGTAGAGACTAGTAACTTTAGTGTGTGGGTGGCCATGTTGGGGATATATGGTTGGTGCTGAAGAGATGCAGTGGAGCATATTTTCTTTTTTCCTTTGATTTCTCATCCTATCTTCCTTGGTTGCTCGTATATCATATTATGTTACATTATGCACGCAGATGGTTGGTATGCATGCAAATGTGAGCACAGTGAGGGTTTTATGACGAATTTGTCTCTTCTCTTCTCCACAGGCTAGGTTCAAAAAGGACCTTCAAAAACGACTTGCCACTGATAACAAACTCAATTTGAGGTGTGTGATACTACTGGCTCTCCTCCCTGCCCCTGAATATGAGCAGGACACATGTTAGAAAATAAACCAACTGTTTCAGTCTTCTTGGTGTGCAATACTAAAGTTGAGGTTGCTGCTTGCAGGGAGAAGGTGAACGAGGTCAAGGCGCGAGAGAAGCACATGGCGTCTTACGAGAAGATGACTTCGGCACAAAGGAAGGAAATCGAGGTGGGAATCCTGCTCATCATACTCATCCTCCTCCTGCTGCTGCTGATGATGATTATGATGATGATGATAACGATGCAACCGTTGTTCTGCTTTTAAACCTTCACCTCTCTACCTAATAACTTATCCCCACCCACTCATGCTTTAATATTCGTTCCGCCAACAACCAACCGTAGCACCTGAAGCGTGTGACTGGCCACTATGAAACGGAGGAATCACGCGAGAAGTACTTCAAACACCTGAAGAAAGCCAAGCGGAAGGGCCTCCCAAAGCCAGACATGTAACGCCAAGAGCAGTCATGCATCCCCACTAAAAATAGTCATAAACCACGTATCAGTGAGAGCAGAAACAGACAGCAACCATTTGAAGAAGCAGCGGCAGATGTGCGAAAATCATCAGGAGAAACGGACTGTAGCATAGATCATTCGAAAAGTGAAAGAGAGAGAGAGAGAGAGGGAGAGAGAGAGAGAGAGATTGTGTTCCAAATCTCGGGCATATTCGGCGTGTTGTTTCTCTTGCAAATATAGGCAATAATTACATCAAGGTTACCGTCGTCATAATGGCTCTTCTTCTCGTATATAATCAGGCTACAATGGCCGCCTCAGGACGAGCTGGAGCACCCATTGTCATATCCCAACTATGAACCCGCATTGTATCGTCCAACCTCTGCGGCAAACCACAAAGCTGCTTTCAAAGACTACTACAAAGGCTATAGCCCCGGGTGGAATGGCGAGGACGAGGACGAGGACGGGGATGGGGATGAGGAGGATTCTCAGGGGGAGGGAAAAGCATTTCCAGGAAAAGCCCCAGGAGCAGCATCATCAGCAGCAGGAGCAACAACAACAATAGCACACGACGCGGACAAGATTACTAGCAATTCAAGCAAACCACTTCAAAACCCATCGACGATGCCAACAGAAGAGAGCAGCGCATCCAAGCCGACAATTATCCCAACGTCTTCGCCCCCCTCCCAGCAACCTGCTATTCCTTCTTCCCCATCCGATCCAGCTGCGCACCCCCCCCCACCACCACCGCAATCATCGTCATCATCATCATCATCATCCTCGGCGATGACATTGGACGCGGCTTTGAAGCTGGAAGAAAACCTGGCCAGGGCACGAGTCGCTGTGCAAGAGATAGAGGAGAATCACCGTCGTAAGAACATGGCCAGTGAAGAGAAGCAGAAGCTTCTCCAGAAAGCTGCAAACCTGCCGCGTCTCGTGCAGCTCAAGGGGAAAATGAACCAGCCCCAGACGATCGAGCAGATGTTTGACACCTACAGGTGAGGAAGAAGGAGGATTAGTGCAATATGCTGATTCATGCTATGTTTGAATAAACGGAAGTCATTCATCATGATGGGGGTAGCACGGATGATAACGATGATAACGATGATGATGATGATGATGATGATGATGATGACGATGATAAACCCTCCAGACTTCTCCACGCTTGGTCGATATACATACCAAGTCTCCTGGAAAATAACCCCCCCTCCCCCCTGCACACACACGATGTTCAGGGAAATCGAGACGTTGAAGAGCGAGATCAATCGTGAGAAGCCTGGCTCTGGCGACCTCAATATCATCGACGACGAAGAGACTGACGATCCAGAGAAGCTCAAGGAGCAAGAGTGAGTGTTAGTGATACATTGCGACCAATGTTCGAAATCATAGACCATAGACAAGCTAACTTTTAACGGAGAGGCATCGTTGCTATTCACCATTGAAATTGTGGCGTGTAAAACAATAGCGAACGATGAGCCAATACATATTCGGTCCTCAGTGCCGGGATATATATATATATATATATATATATATATATACGTGTGTGTGTGTGTGTGTAAATGACGGCTTCATGTCTTAAACAATAGGAAACAGCGCGAGCGCGAACGGCGCGCTACAGAGGCGTTGAAGGGCAATTCTGAGGAGCAGATCAAGGCGAAGAATAGAAACCGAGCGATCGCAGAGTACGAGAGGCAGCAATATAAAGCACAGGTAGAGGCCTCGGAAAGAAGGAGAAGGGTCTTAGATCAACGGGAAAAGCGCGATCAGGAAGCGCAAGATAAATGGCGGCAAACACTTCCTTCGATCGTACATGGACACGGAATACCCCAACGCTTAGAGAGCGGAGGAGGAGGAGGAGGAGGAGGAAGAAGAGGGGCGAAGGGCGAAGAATCCGACTCCTTTCAAGGTAAATCCTCCCGTTAAGCTGTCTTACTATGCTGATGACGCCTCGCTGATGGCAGATTATTGCGATGCTGGTGAGGAGGGTGATTGGCGATGTGAGGGGGGAGAAGGAGGAGGACGATGATGATTATGATCCCACTCTGTATCTCACACACGTTTCACTGTCCTACAGAAGCTGGCACGCAATCCAGAAGCAGCAGCCCTCGAGTCCTTTCGCACTGGTCACGCGAACAACAGGAACCCCCCCCATTAGAAGGTATTCACTTTCGATTTGATGTGGAGAAATGAGGGCACGGTGAGAAGGGTGTGATAGCCCCTGAAGTAGGCTCCTCGATCATAACTGTTCTCGTCGCCATCAACACTACTCCTACGTATTTGTTGTAGGGCAACGATTTCCGCCTGGAATGACCGTGGGTGAGGCAGAGGCTGCGACGAAGATGGAGCAGGAAGAAGAAGGAGAAGGGAGGAGAAAGAAAAGAAGCAGCACAAAGGATGGGGTACCCTCCTAATCATTTCGCATAGCTGATGATTTTTGATGGCAGGGGAATTAATCTTTGGTTCAACTTAGGTGATGCCAGTCAATGAGCAAGGGCAGCAAGACGAGGAAATGGACGAACAAGAGCAGGGGGGGGTAGAATGGGAAGAGGCCCCGCTATCTCCTCAGGAGAAGCGCAAGAGAGAACTTATCACGATGCGCCGCTCGGAAGTCGGTTTGGCAGCTCGCTGACTGTGTGTTTTGCACGCGCGCGCGCCGCTTGCTTGCTCGTATGCATATGCATCTACCATGCACACATTGTCGTCACACTGCCCCCTTCCCTCAGGAAATGCGAGTAGCGGAGTCCGAGCGGGAGAGAGTGGTGAGAACGCACGAGGAAGCGGGCAAGCTTGCACGGAGGAAGAGGAGGGAGGAGGCCAACCCTCACTCATCACGCATGGAAGAAGGCAATGATGATGCGATGGAAATAGAACCGCCCGGGGCTTCTATGAGCTCTACCGTGACGACGAAAGGCGACGATCAGATGATGCAGGCAATCGAAAAACCCTCTCCTCCCCAGGGAGAGAGCATGATGCGAAAGCAGCAGATGATGCAGCAGCACTGGGGAGATGCACCCCCAACCCAACGGGCTAGCAGGCAAGTGATCGAGGACTTTGCCGTATGGCAGCCCTTCGGAGGAGGAGGAGGAGGAGGAGGAAGAGGCCAACAAGGTGGCGCAAGCGAGGACGGCGTACGAGATCCCAAGTCAAAAGTCAGGAGGGGGGCAGCACGAGGGAGGTGGGGCGAGGGGGGGGGAGAGGAGGCGAGCGGGGCAGACACTGAAGAGGACAGCAGCCACCAGCATCCACGTTTGTCAAGGGAGGACTACCTCTCTTTTGCCGAGGACAACATGGAGGCCGCCATTCAAGCTCAGCGAGCTGCAGAATGGGCTAAGCGGGTAAGAGAGCGCGAGGCGAACGAGCAAAGGCGCAGGGTCCACGCTGAAAACATGCAAAAGGCCAGCGACCTTAGTGGCGGCTTGAAAGACGCGGAGTTGATGGCGCAAAGCTTTCAGCAGCGCCAACAGGCTGCTGCAGGAGAGAGAATCAATGCGGATAGGAGTAACAACAATGCTCTCGGAAGAAGTGGTGGTGGTGGTGATGCTGGTTTTGATCATCGTGAAGAGAATCATCATCCTCCCCTCGCTTCTCGCGGTCATTCTCGCTGCAGGCGAAAAGATGCAAATGGAATTTTAGGAGGGGAGTATCATAGTGAGAGCTCAAGATCCTTCCCCCCCCTCCTCCTGAGGGGGGGCTTCAGCGAAAGCAAGGACGACCCAGGGGGGCAGCAAGCTAAGGCCAACGCCGACGATTTTCCAGAAGATGTAGTGGCCGGAATTCATCACCTCTTGGAAGGGGGGGAGGCAAACGATGAGACGACAAGAAGAAACGTTCCGCTGACGGGTACTGGACAAGGAGGGTACATTCGTGATAGCGGGGATGAAAATGACAGAAACAATGGCGATGACTGCGATGAAGAAAAAGCAGATCGAGAAGCTGCAGCAGCAGCCGCTGGTGCCGGCTTGATTACGATGATGCATAAGAACCAGAAGCAGCAGCAGCAGCGGGGGGAGGGGGGGGGGGGAGATCATGGCGATGGGGACGAAACGGCGGGGGGAGGAGATGGCAAGTGGAAGGGGCAAGAAAATGATGACGATGCAAACTTGGAGGGCAAGCAGGAAAGCGAGGTGGAAGAAGAGCATATTGTTGGGCAGTTTGGCAAATATCGTGGAATGGACTCCAGAAGCCTGGACAATTTGCAGGCCGAAATACAGGGATGGTCCCAGCAGGCCATCACCGACTTGTACGCTCCCCCCCCCCCTCCTCCAAAAATAATTATATCGTACTTGTGGGGTTGTCGTCGCGACGGGAAACATGTAGAATATGATGAAATCGATAACTGTTAATGCAATCATGAGAAGAAGAGAGAAGAAGAAGCATATATGATCTACTGAATGCTGATGCAAATGAAAGATGAGCGATGGTAGCTACACATCTCTTCCTTACTCATCCTGGGATTTGTGACCACGGGAGACAGACAGAGAGAGAGAGAGAGAGAGAGAGAGAGAGAGAGAAGAGTACGATGATAACGTGTTTGAGGGAGGAAAGGGGGGGGGGGGGGGAGCGTGTACAATCTTTGATGCCTATATCACGATTCCCCGCCTTGCAAAACAGCTACTCACGCTGGAACGGCCTTTACGACATCTCTCCGGACGTGATCAAGAAGGCCCAATCAATGCCTTTGAAGGACGATGACGACCTCTCTCGGCTGATAACAAGGCTGATGGCTCGACATAAGACTAACTTCATGAAGGATGTGTCCTCTCTACCGACCCCCGGCGTGAAAGCTTTGTTGAAACCGGTTCATGGAGACCAGGCGTACCGAAGCGTTAAGGAGTTGCTCAGTCGGTGTCAGCATGATCGAAATATAGACGTCAACTTCTTCATTAACGGCTACCGGTAAAACTAGTAGAAGTAGTTAGTAGTAGCAGTAGCAGTAGCAGTGATGGAAGAAAAAGTGGTAGTACAGATATAGTACTGCTTGAAACCAAGAGCTAGAGATAAGCAAGCGCGCCGGAGAGAAAGAGAGGGAGAGAGAAAGAGAGAGAGAGGAGGAGGAGAGCGAAAAGAGAGTGAAGAAGGAAAATTTATCACGACTTTATTCAAAGGCACACACACACGCACACACACACACACACAGACTCACAACTACGTGCCCCCCCCCCGACACCCCCCCCGACCCCTCTTCACAGTGTGATGGCCGAGTTCGGGGCTTCCTTCTACTTCTTCTTGCACAAGGCAGGGTTTTTGCACGTAGCTACAGACGATGAGAAAGTGATCGACCACCGAATATTAATGGCCAAGAACACGTCTACAGCTCTGCAGCATCTATCACAAGCCGATAAAGAACTGGATAGCAGGTCGCCGCCATCGTTATCGTCGCGATCATATCGATAGATTCATCATTACTTTGTAACAAATATCACCACATCGATCGAGATCATCATCATAATCACGAAGTAACAATGATAAATTCATTCGGTCAACAATTCCATTCACATCACAATATCCCTCTCGCCTTTCTAATCCCTCCCCCCCCCCTCCTCTTCGTTCCACTCCCATTCTCCACTTCAGATTCGCCAAAATGTCGAGCGTGAGGAGGTACATCAGCTTGGAACAGGCCCTGCAAGACATCGAAGACTTCTCCACCTGCGTGGCCAAAAACGCCGCATATTACCGCCTGAAGCAACCATCTGGGACTTCATCGTCGTTACGGAGGGAGATTGAAACGATAAAAAAGAAGCTAAGAGCGAAGGCTGAGGAGAAGGAGCCGTTGACCACTGGAGACATCATCACAGGCTTGGGGCGCATATTGCATCGCTTCGGCGACGGCCAGGTGTGTGCAGATCTCTCATATCGTGTCCGTGTATTATTGATTATTTGCCGCTGCGGCAAGTGCGGCACCGGCAGCAGATGCACATCTGGAATAGCCGCTGCTTTCTCATCATTTCTGTCGCTCTAATCATGATGTTGTTCCTCGCACTACTGCTATATCCGATAACAATAAGACTAATGTCGCTCGATATCTTTGGCTCAGGCGAGGATTCAGAGACACCGGTTAGCGGAGAGTATGAACCTGGCGACGTCGCATTCGATAGCGCCCGTTGATTACGTGGACACAAAACACGGCATCATGGCCATACAGGTGGCAGATTCTGCTAGTTTCATCAGTCGATGTTTCAGTTTTGATATCAGCAAGTAGTTGTTCTAGTGTAGTCGTAGGCAGCTCTCTTTCATCTCCACATCACCGTCGTCTCACCATTCCACGCACTCAATCGTTTCACCGCTACCATGCATTGGCCAATGATGACGGTAATTCTTACCAGAGTACCGGGGAGATATTTTGCCAAATCCTGCAGCACATCTCTCCTGACCAGATCGCCTCGATGCTTCGGCACCTCTTCAAGTCTGTGGAGGTGCAGTTGAGCACCATTGAGACGTTGCCGCCCTCCTCATCACTGACCCCAACGATGCGGCAAGCGGGCATCGCCTCTGTGATCCTTGCCCCTTTTATCATCTGGGACGCAAAGAGGAGTCGATATGTTCTGCCCACGCCAGGTCAGGTGGAAGATTTTCAGACCTCGCAGGATCACGACGTCACCGAGCACGCCGTCATGCTGACCAAAAACGTTCCGAGGAAGGAGCTGGAGGAGGCCGTTGTCAATGCGCTTTGCGACTACTTCCCGTTCGCCAAGGAGGCGCATCAGAAAGAGTAAGACCCGGATTAAGCGAGAACTTAACTGCGCGGTCTCTCTCTCTCTCTCTCTCTCTCTCTCTCTCTCTCTCCTAGAAGAGGTTTCTGTGGTTTGGTGTGCGCGCGCATCTGACTATTTATTATTATTATGACGCACTGCTTTATTCTAGGAACTATTTCCAATTGATGGAAAAGCTGAACAGCGAGTACGGAAACGCCATTTTGAGGCGCTACGTGAGAGAAGGCTACTTCAATAGCTTCTTGACGACGATGAACCTCCCGTACCCCTACCCACTGATCGAGACGTACGGATAACATATAAAGGAGAAAGGGTGGTGGGAGAGGGGCTGAGAATGCGCGTATTCACACACATACATTTGCAAAGAGAGGAAGATAGAGATGTGTAAATGCGAATAGCAGAGAAAAATCCCCTTTCTTATGATTGTATTTTCTGGCCATGCACGCACCTGCTTTGCGCACACCACGCGTCACCAAGGGAGACATAGTTGCCTCTGACAACCACCATTACAGGCACCCCATCGTCGTAGCTATCGACAACTCTACGGTTGATTCGTGGGTGAAGTCGGCATCAAGGTCTCGATTCGTGCCCACAGGGCCCCGCAATCGCGTGCGGAGGAAGGCCATCTCGTGCCTAAAGTACGTGGCCGAATTGCGAAAGCTGCGGGGAGAACCGGAGAGAGAGACGGTTACGCTCACACTCAAGAGGGCAGCCGTGGAGAAAGAGAACGAGAGTTGGGAGGAAAAGAGGGATGAGGACAAGGATGAGGACGACGAAGAACATCATAGCGCTCCTGGGCCGGCTAGTGCAAGTGCTAGTTGCAAGGATCACAAGGAAAGTGATTCAGCCCCCCCCACCAACACAAGCGCTGCTATTGGTAGCGATGCTGGACAGAAGGTGGAGAAGCGAAGGTTGAGTACGAGTCCCACGGAGCACCTAAAAAGCACCCAAAGGCTTGACGAAGGCCAGGATGAGGATGACGGCCATCAGAATAAGCAGGAGGAGGACCTTGCAGACCTGATCCAGCTGGAGGTTCCCCTGAGGCCTGAGGACGCGCCAGCCTATCAAACCACGTCTATGGGAGACAACATTCTCGTCTACGAGGACAACAACTGCTCGGTTACCTTCCTCAACCTCAACGAAATGGACGCCACAACCCATTTTATCCGGAAGATTCACAACATCCTGACGATCGAGGGACTGAAACACAATTCGTCGCTTGGAACCATTCTAGACTTGCGGTGAGTCACATACACCGAGCTGGCGAGAGGGGGGAAGGGGGGGGGGGGGAGCCTGAGGAGGAGAGAGAGGAGAACGACGTCTTAATCATTTGGTACTTGAAGGGAGTTTGCTATACAATCTTTTTCCTTATCACCATCCATATATTATGATACAGAGGCTCGTCCGGGCATGCCCCAGGCCTTGTGCACCTCCTCACGCGCTTATTCTCGCAGCCAGAGAAGAAACCGTCGGTTCTCCTTGCAGGCGCCCTCCGTTTGGGTCATGAGCGTGTGGCACGTCAGAATAGTGATGGTGGCAGTATCGCCAACAACAACAAAGCTAACAGCACGGAGAAATCAAGCGAAAGCAGTGCTGCTGGAAAAACGCACGCGCAGCTGCCGACGATGCTGAACAAAAGAGAAGCTAGTAGCAGGGTCGCGGAGAAGGAGGGAGAGGCGAAGATGAGGGAGTAAGCAATCATCTCCTCTTATGCTAAGACATGTCGATATATACTTTTTTGTTTCTCCATTTCCGTCTTTTCCCTGGCTGAGTGGCTGATGGTGCGACGTGCCAGGTACATGATGTTCCCCCCCACGGCAAGCGTGTGGACCGAAGCGGAGCGCCAGGCTATCCAGGCCTTTGAGTCGTCTTCAAAGACGAGGAAATTCACGCCTCAGTGGGGCAATCTTAGGCCCAAGGACTTCAGCCAATTCCACTACATGGTAGGCCACTACGCAGCGAAAAAGAACTGAGGACACGATGGAGTGGTGGCAATGATGATGATGATGATGGTGATAGTAAGGATGATGAGCGGGGGGCGAGGAAGAAGGGGGAAAGAAAGAAGAGACCGCTAACATTTGCTTTCACACACACCAGGTTTCAGGGGAGCGGAAGAGTGCCGAGGACATGTTAACAATGAACATATATGCCGCGGCACGGGCCTCTCAAGTTTCGCCTCAGGATGAACTGCCTATTCTCGAGGCCATACTTGGGGTTTTTGATAAAGACAAAGATGGCAGATTGAGTCAGCAAGGTATTTGCACCCCGAAGGGAAAACTTCCTAGAATGGAAAGAAAGACAGTGAACACGATCCTTCTCTCCCCCTCTATTCTTGCGCGGGTGCCGAGTATTCGCTTCCCCCTTAATTCTTAATGCAAACGGCGGCAGTGTCTTCCACATTGCCCTGCATTTATGTGAGGAGACTGTGCTGGTGTGCACGCCTATATTCCATGCAGAGTCAATGTGTCTTTTTGCATTGTTGCGATCTTCTCCCCTCACTTTTCTTCCTTCCTTCGATCATTTATTAAAAAAAAATCTTCTTTGCCCCATACAGAGTTCTCCACCTTGATTCGCGCCCTAAGGAACTGCACGGAGTATTTCTGCGCGCCGCATCAGGTGAGAGAGACACGACAGTTCTTGAAGCGAGAAATAAGCCTGCTTCAGGACCCTAGTGAATGGGAAGACTTGCTCGATTTCCTTGGAGATTTTGATGATCTCAACAAGACGGCCATGACAACAGCGGAGCGCACAATGTCAATCGACGGCCTGTGGAGGCTGAATTGCGAGCTGAACGACGGGTTCTTGCACCGGCAGCTAATGGCGGATAAGACGATTTCAGTGCCTCAAGGCGACCTCAACCTACCGTAAGAAACAAGCAAATGAAACAAGATTTAAAAAAAAAAAATGGACACGAGCAGGGGCAATGAAAATGCATGTACAAGGGCCAGAGGGCTCGGAATAGAAATTAGAATGGAAAGAATGTATGGAATCTTTTTTGGTTGTCTCGTGAACATCCTATATCTCCCGTGCGACTTGTGACGTAAGAAGTGAGGTCATGTATCTGTGCAGGTATTATGGCAAGCCGGTCGCGCTTCTCGTTGATTCGGAGACAACGAATAGCGGCAGTACTCTCGCGAGTGCCCTTAGATGTTTCCCGAATGTTTTCTTGGTCGGCGGTTTTGATGGCGGCGGTGCGGGGCCTATGTTAACACACCAGCTGCTGGGTAGCAAGCTCGAGATCCAGTAAGTGGAAGCCTTTCCGATGGATGTGTTTTTTTTTTCCTTTTTGTCGCATAAATTCAATTCCTAAATTCGCAACGTTTACAAAGCTTCTTCGTTACTGAACATCGCACACTCCCTAGGTTCCAGATCGGGGCGATCTTCCACAAAAGCGGGCGGCTCATCGAAAACGCGCCGACCATGCCATCGACGTTAGAGATGGGACTAGATGACTTCAACGCATTGGATAAGATTGTCAGATATAGTGCCTTCAAGATCCGAAATCTAACCTTGAACGATAATTTAATAGCACATTGAGAAGTCAACAAGAAAAATGATATATTAACGTTCGTACACACGTCGTATTCAGAGCACAAGGATGAATGTGCGATCAGGCTGCATGAATAATATGATGTACGAAGCCGCTTGTACCAAGATGCAGTCGCTAGCTAGCTAGTAGCATCATTTACAAGCAATTATATCCTACGCACGCAGTAAGTATACAGGCATATAAATTGAACAATAGCGCATCCGGACGTATTCGCGTGTAAATGCTAATAACGAGCGAGATCTCTGCTGCAGGTGCTGTTGTTATGTCACACCATTAGCCTTACATTATTGGTTATTGCAATTGAATATCGCACTAATTTTGCACTGCAAATGTTGTGCGTGCTTGTGCTACATCACAAAGTTAGAAAGTGAGCTAGTTAGTGAGGAGGCAAATAACTTAGTCAAAGTTGCACTTATATATTCAAATGCATGGTAGCCATTATCCTACGTAAGCGCGCGATTCTGCCCCCCGGCAGTACTACTAGACTATCACATGGCTTGATACGATGGGTGTGTATACGCTACACACATACGCACGGAACGACAAAGTATCACTAGATCACTTTTGAAGAGTCTGAATGCACAGATACGATGACCACATTGTTCATTTCGACATTTTTTTTTCACGCTAATCTCGCTAGTGCGCGATCAGCATCGTAAAACCATTCCGCAAACCTCGTTGCCAGCAAGCCACCGCTAGCGTCCAACGCGAGCAACACTGCGAGCAGCATCCTATACCGGCGAGGTAACGGCGAAAGGTGGAGACGACGGGTTACGACCGCGGGCCAACCGAGGGCTCCCAAGAGAGTAAGGCCGACAACAGCACTGAATCCGAAGAGAAGTGGCTTATTCTCGGAGATCGCCGGAAGGAAAGGCTTCCCCGCATAATTTGCGATCGCTACGGAACCAGTTTGCACCGCTAAGAGCAGCAGCATCGTGCTGGCTACTACCTGTTTGATGTCGTAGTCTTCGCCTGAGCTAGCCCTCGCGGTCATCATTGCCAGGCGGGTGACGGCAGTGTGCAGTACAAACTGAAGTAGCATAGATACGCTCAACGACGGCTGGAAGAGGGAATAAGGCGGTTTTGCGTTCGGAATCCCATCATCGTCCATGGCTCTTCTCGCATTGAAGAGCGACTGCAATCGGCTCTTGCCTCCCATGCCCTTCATCATCAGCCAGAAGAAGAACTGGAGTATCGAGTCCTGGTTCTCGTCTAGCTTCGTGTCCTGCGTGTACATCGCCGCGAAGTCGAAGCCCTCGAGCGCGCTGAACAGCGCCTCTATGATGAGGGATTGCACCAAGTAAGCTCGGGAGCGACGCGCCTCCGAGATTAGCAAAGGCACCGCCCCAATGCCACTTATGCGTGTGACGAAGGAGGCTGCCTGGCTGGCCTCCGCAACAGGGGGCGGCCGGCCTCCTTCTATCATGCTAGGAGATGACGAGCTTGGCAGCAGAGCGAGTCCTGCGTCTGCAGCACGGAGAGCCCCAGCATCGTTCGCCCCATCGCCCACCATCATCACAGCCGCTCCCGCCTTCTTCAGCATGCGCACGACGCTTTGCTTCTGGATCGGCTTCATGCGGGCAAACACACTGACAGCCCCCCGGTCCTCGGAAATCCGCTCCCAAAACGCTCGAGTCTGGTTCTCATTCTGCGCGTCATGGATCACGTCAAGCGCCCTCCCTGTTACGCAGAGCGTGCCCCCCCCCTCCGAACCACCCGTCGGTCGTGTCGATGTTGCCGCCATTGCCACCATCGAGGATGAGATCGGGTCTGTTAAGTTGACGCTCGGGCTGAGCAGCTTGTCGCTATCGAAGTCCCTGAGCGTAGCCGACTTCGAGTCTGGGTCGTAGTCAAGAATGCCCACGTTGTAAGCTCTCGGTATGAGCCCGGAGTCCCTCGCTATCTTGATCGCGTTGAAGGACCCATCGCCTGTGATGAGGTGCATGCGCATGTCTGCCTCTCGTAGCCTATCGATCGAGCTGCGCGTGGAACGATGCAGCGGCTCCTGGAAGCAGGCAAATCCCACAAATCGGAGGCCACTCTTGTCTAGCGACTCCCGGATACTGTGGGTGCTGCCGCCGCCATCCTCTCCCCGCTCTTCAGCCTCCGCGAGCCTGTTGGCAAGGTCTTTGCCCTCGTCCTTCGGTATTCGCTTGCGTGCTAAAGCTAACACGCGGTAGCCCATGCGGGAGAGCTCCGCGTATTTGCTATCGTACCACGACGGTGTATTCACCATGATCTTCTTCAAGGCCTCCGGGCTCCCCTTCGCAACCACGTACCACTCGGGGAGTCCCACGGACGCGCCATACTCCACAATGGCGGAGCTCATCGCCCTCTCCGCCTCGAATTTGAAGACATGATGCGTCCGCGACCACTCCTCCCCGGGATTCTCCTTCTTCACGGACAGGCCAGCCGCGTTGACGCTCCAACCCAATCCCGACAGAGCCGAGAGCTCCAAAGGGTCTCCCACGAGCTCGTTTGTGCTCTCCGTGCGGACGATCTGGTGGCAGGTTGCAAGGACCATCCGCGACTTCGAAACGCCGGGTTCTAGCATGTTTCCCGGTACCAGATCTGGCTCCTCCCTGTGCTGCTGCTCCGTCTCAACGGCGGCAGCAGCAGCGTCCCAGGTTTGCAGCAGCGGCTCTTTGTAATCCACACAGCCATAGAACTCCAGGCTAGCTTGGGTCAGCGTCCCTGTTTTGTCGAAGAGGACAGTGCCTACCTGGCTGGCGCTTTGGATGCGGTTGACCTGCCCCGTGCTGATTCCGTTCTGCCGCAGATTCTCCACGGACATAAGCGCCGATTGTGCCGAGATTCCGCTCAAATCCTCCGGGAGAACATGCGAGAAAACTCGCAAGGCCTGCATGGCCACCTTCGTCCTTGAAGCCCCGGAAGTGATCGACGATCGTAGGTGGCCGACGCTCATGAAAATCGACATGACGGCGAGGGAGAAGAACAGCGCCACGGAGTCTTTGGCTAGCTGGTCTTGGGGCTTGCTGATCCTCGTCTCAATCATGCGAACCAACCGCCCTTGCGTGGAGTCTCGTGCCGTGCGCAGTACAAAGGCGAGAGCACCTCCGTCCGGTGTTGCTGTAACCGGGGGGCCTTCATTCTCGGCGCCCTGCCAATGGCTCAGAGCGGTCGTCCCAGCAGATGCGTAGCTCCCTCTGTGTTTGTTATCGCAGTCAAGAAGCAGATCCGCCTCCCCGCTGTCGCTGCTGCGAGGCGCATCGCCCTTCGGGGTCTTTTTGGCCTGTTTGCTGTAAAGGCTTAGCCGTTTTTTGACGCTTGGTAGCCATTCTCCGGTGATGAGGGACTCGTCGAGCACCACGCCGCCCCGCACAATGCACACATCGGCCGGGACCACGCGCGACCTGCTGGCGACCGTGCCGCTGCTCTTGATCGATATGATGTCGCCGGGGAGGAGCTTCGCCGCGGGCAGAATCGCCCATACGTCGTTGCGGTACACGTACAGCCGGTCCTCCTTGTCAATGTAGTGCTCTTTCGAGCTCTCATCGCCTGGCAGCACACCGCCCATCGAGGCCGCCAGCTTCCCGAGCAGGTCGTCCTCGTTCCCTGCAGCCGAGCGCTCCTTGAGCTTCTCCGCCAACGTCTCCAGGACCTGGAAGCCGAGGAGGCTGGCCAGGCCGTTCAAGGCCCTCTTCTTATAGCCTTCCGTGTAGGTTAAGAAGGTGCGAAAGAGCTGCCATACCACCAGGGGGGTGAGGATCTTCTCGAGGTACATGTAAACAATGTGCTTGCTTGGCTTGCGCTGGACCATATTTAACCCAAACTCGAATTGCAGCCGTGACACAGAGAGGCGATTCAGGCCTCGGTAACTGCGCAGGCTTCGAATGGGCAGAGAGCCGATCTTCGGCACGACTGGGTAGAGGCGTGTTCGCAGCACCTCCTTCTCTCTCTTCCGCTGAATCAATGGCGACGATGAGGAGGAGGAGGAGGAGGAGGACGAAGATAAGGGTGAAGGCTCTCCTTCTGCTGCTGCTGATGATGAAGATGATGAAGATGCTGCCGATGATGGTGACTCGACCTCCTGCACTAGTCTGAACTTTCGATGTGAGAATGTAAAGTCTTTAAAGTCGCGTATCTTCCTCGCTGGGGCACTAGCAGCAGCAGCAGCAGCACCAATTAGCAAAGGGCTATCTTGTCGATGAGAATCAGCGCCGTCGTCGTTATCCCCGGATGGCTCTCCTGTTTGTTTTTGTGCAAGGTTTCCTTCCCCTCCTCCTTGAGTTGTCATATTGGTTTTATCGTCGCCCTGGAAGAGCGGAGCTGATGTATTTCTGTGCGGCGCACGATCGCTCAGAATCATCTTGCGGAGGTTTTTCCCAAATGTTGCGAGGGCGTTGTTCCGGAGAGCTGCGGGGCGGGTGGTAGAAAGATGGCTGATTAGAAGTCGCGCGTGCGAAAGGGAAATAAGAGAAAGAGCACATCAGATGATTTTCACAGCTGCTAGCTGCTGGTGCATATGCGTACAACGCAGCTACCCCCATTCTTTGTATCTGCGACATCTACTCCTCCTCCTCCCCCTCCTCCTCCTCCTCCTCCTACTACCTTGTTCATTCTCATGTGTATCAGCCAGCAGCATCTTCATCACGTCAGCTCCTACGCACAAGAATTTCCATATTCGCCCAGTAGGCGCACAAACACATAAATACACACACTCACACACTCACATGGATGCACTGTAAATACAATGGCAGAGCAAATAGTAGCATGTAAAGGCGCGCAGCAGATCTGTTATTATCAAGCAATCGTTGGTCATGAAAATGTGGCCATCGATGCTCTTCTATCCGACCTCCGGCCCGCTCATAGACGTCCCATTCGCCTGTGTCAATACGTGCACAGTGTGAGAGGCGCTAGCGAATATGAATTTGGCGGCAACTAACGTCTAATATGGGAGGAAAGTCGCGTGAAAACGGCGGCCTCAAATTGTAATGGCAAAATCTCATCACGTCATGCTTCGTACAAATAAAAAATAAAAAGAAAGCTCGCCCTTGAACAGCTCTATTTTCTGATGCTATCCCTACGACAACCCCCAATGGCCACTCACCCTGGAAGATTGGAGTGAATTTAGAAAGCATGCACAGCTGAGCCTCTCTGTGACAAACGGGCGTGAGAGCGAGAACCGGCAAGGCGACCATTGAAACGCATAAATCATTCTATCACAGCACGCTGAAGCTACAACCTCACACCTTTCCTATACATCACTGTCATGCTTCTTCTCAAAGGAGTGTAGATTGGATGGATACCCCTGCTTTGAGTTTGCCCACACGGCATGCGCCTTTTTCAGGTCGTTTGTTGGCTTGGTGAACAATGCGGCCTGGGTGGCGGAAGTGTTAGTCAAAAAAATGCTGTTTATTTCACGAGGCCGCACTTCTGTGATGATGATGTTGTGTGGCGCCTAAGCAGCTGCACGGACTTACTTTCCACCATAAGGACCACCGTGGCAAGATTGTCTGGATGGTAAGGAGAAACAGCATAATATTCAGGATCGGCATGCTACACACGGGCACCCGTTTGGCGGTCCTGTCGTTGTGTGCTAGTTTCAATGTGTTAAAGTAGTTTTTGATGGCATGTTATTCCTTCCACACCGTGGTGAATAGGTAGAGAACGGAGATTCCTAGATGAAGTCCTAGAGCTACTTTGGCAGCTTGAATTTGTGGGGAAGAGGCCAAATATTGTATCTGAAAAAAAGACAAAAGTCATCATGATCGTCATCACGCTTTGACCCTTCTTTTTTCCGTAGAGCCTTTGGGAGAAACACCACTGAGCAAATCTATTTACACTAATTCATACTCTTTTTTTCTTTCTCCCCCCCTCACAAACACACACAAGCACATACAAACAGAGAGAGAGGGCGCGGGAGGGGGAGAGAGAGAGGGAGAGGGAGAGAGAGAGAGAGAGAGAGAGAGAGAGAGAGGAGACCGCTTGCATGTAGGTCTTCGATGCTCCAGATTTTCTGATAATGAAATCTCGTAAGCTGGTGATAGGATGAGATCAGCACAATGACACTCTCTTCTGAACAGGATCTTCTTACATTCGACGACGAATTGCATTCAAAAGAGGTGTCAAAGCTCTGCGAAGGTTTGCAGATGAGATCGTCGTAAGCCCGAGGAAAAGAGAGAATACCAGAACCTAAGAGTAATGATGAACTAAGTACATATTTGAGCATGCTATCTGCTGACAATTTTTGAGGCGGCAGTAGTTAACCCCCCCCCCCCCTTCCCCCCCAGCCATCCCTCTACTCAACTAAATATGAGAATAATCAACCGAATTAATGCTAACATCCACCTACCTCCCTCTGCCTTGTGTGAGTTTGAAGTTGCACGTAGTCCAATTCACCATCATTTCGGCATTTGACAAGCCTGCCGCCGCTGCCGCTGCTGCTGCTAGCAGCATTGTCGAGAAGACGGCTACTACTTTCACCGCCATCACGATCGTTCTTATCACCCATCCCCCCCTTTAGGCTTCGCCAGCCCTCATTGTCATCACCGGTGTTAATGCGGCTATACCTTGCATGCGTTGGTAACCAACGACTCCTGCAACTAGGCACACACTTGTCCCACATCGCTTTCAGCTGTGAGTATAACCCACGCATTAGTGGGGAGCTGCCGCCTCCGTTTCCTTCATTAGCGTTGGTCGAGGCTTGTTGCTTGCCTGCGTTATCGGGCGGAACGGCGGATGCTAGCATGCCCCCTCTCTGTGCTACCAGAGGGATACTTGGCCATATAGCGCGACCCAGGAGCAAGAGCAGAACGATAAACACCAAAATAGAACCTGCTCCATTTCTGCGCTCCACCACCTGCAAAATCAATGAACATCACATGAAGAGCCTTCCACAAAATTCCCATTTCCATAATTCATGGCGGGCCGCTGCACATTTTTAATCGCTTGAAACAGCGAACGCAAATCATTTGGGAGGGGGCCAGGGGTGATCGGGGACAAAAGGAGAGCGTAATAGAGGACCGGGTTCGGTGCCATTGTGCAGCCAAGCTCCCCGCAATAATCCCTTGTTTTCGATGTATCCAGCTGTTGTGCAGATCTGTGATCATTTCAGATCAAAATAGCTCCGCGAAGTGTTACTGATTCTCAAGTCACCTTGGTTTTAACTTCTGCGACAACATGTCGCACCTATTTGAAGGACAAATCCTATGATGTTTTAGCTGTAGAATTTTCAGTGAGATCACATGCTGGATATTGGGCTTGTAGGGAGTTGTCGCCCAAGAGATTTCTCCTCCAAATTAGTGGTTTCTATTTTTTCCTGGCGACAACTAAGGTTAGATCGAATTGGGGCAAAACGGCATGAATTGCCCAAGATTCGGCTGGATTGTACAGAGAAGGTTCGGCCCAAAATACGATTCCAGAAGGTTTGCTCACCCCATCCACATCAAGAAGTAAGGCTTGCAATCTCCACAAAAAACGCTGGTGATGCTCGCAGCAGTACTTTTAGTGTTCCACAGCTGAGAGACTGAAGACTCGTATCAACAGTTTCGACGATGCTGCGGCTTGGTAATCTTTGTCGCCACACACAACAGCTGCTTCAGTGGACTGGACAACACAACAAGGTAGCAAGACTAGAAGACCGTGCCCCCTGAGCGGACAATGATCATCAAACAATTACAAGCACAAATGCAATGATCACCAAGCACATGCAAGCACAAATTCATCCAATTTGACTTTTTTGGCTCTTAAATTGGATCAATGTCCTTTTGCTGAAAAAGTGGCTCCCAACGTTCGCAGAGTGTCCGTCCGGCCATCGTTGGGTTGCACATTGCACTGAATTGAAAGTGAAATTGATCCCCAAAACCATAAAAGCCGGCAACACTTGACAATTTACAAGCATGTACCATGCAGGTGCGTAATAGTAGAAAATTTTCCATCTTTGTCCGAATTCTCGCACACAGAACTAGATGAGAAGGCTCATCAGAGGATGATGATCGTGGATATAGAGATTGCAATAATGACAAGAATGATCACTTCCGCACGTGCGTACGCCCTGGACGTCTTTGCATGATTGCTAGATTGTATGCGTGATGTACATCGGATATATTTTCAATCTGTGATCTTCATTGTGTTCCACCCACGATGTTCATTTATGCAGCGTGCACACACCTAGACACGCACATACATGCGCAATGCGTGTCATTTTGCCAATGACTTAATGAGTACTGTTATCAAAGTGCTTGCACGATAGAAATTACAAAGATGGCCGAATCAGTATTTGATGCTGATGATCAATTGGAAACATGAGACAAAGAATCATTGCCAAGATGTGTCATGATGCCTACGCCCAGCAGACTGGTTTCAATTTCGCATCAATCATTGTGCCAATGATTAATATGTCCCAATTATGACCCATTGATCTAACATTCTGCTGGTCTCATTATCATTGCATATGCCCGAAAATTGGCAACTTGGTGCACATGTTTAGACCTCACAAAAAGGTGTAGGGAGGAGAGTGCTGTTGAAATTGTTACATATAGACGCCTATAAAGAACACAGACTCAGGCATCTCGAATAGATTCTATCATATAACATTATGCATGCATAGTTCTAAGAGAGCTGCTACACCTTTGACCCCGCCTCGCAGATCCTGGACTTAAGTTCATCATAAAGAGGAATGGTGTCGAGTCCATTCACAAATGTGTGCGGAACCGTGGCGTGCCTATTTTGATAAAATATGGAACGTCACGTAAAGCTGACTCAACGTCCCATGGCATCATAAGCGACATTATACCCTGGTAATTTCTTGTTGAAAATTTTACTGGCCTCGTCAAGCAGTTCTTGACCAGATTCTCCAGCAAAACACTGTTTCAGGGCACTATAGTCTATGCTGCTGTCAGAACAACAATTTTGAGAAGCTGCTAGTGCATCCTTCGTACTTGAGGATTCCTCGTCCATGCAAATTAGGAAACTCGCCTTAATTGTTGAATATTGAGATCAGCGCACGCAAAAATTCTTGAGAAGCTGGAAAACTTAATTCTGATCGACCTGTCCTTCGCTCTGGGTTTGATTGAAAGCACAGAGAGTTGCCATCTCCCAGTCACAGTTTGATTCGTCAATGCACGGCTGATTAGGGTCGCGAACAGCGGGCATGAGGGACCATTTTACGCCAGGATCGGACTTGAAGGCTGTGAATTCACAAATCATCTTTTCAAAACCAATTTCGGATACCAGCGTATGCTATTAAATTACCTTGGAAGAGCTTAGCAAAGTCATTTTTTCCAAATTCCGTACACGCACCTCATTGTGATCCGAAATAATACTCGACGACCACTGGGCGCTTGGGCCAGGGCAGGGGAGATGCGGAGGACATGGCTAGCAACAGTGAGAGTACCGACAACATGCTTGTTTGTTTGATACCCGTTCAGACAGGAAAAATGATGATCTTTGGGCAAAATACCAGCGATTATGTTGTAAGGTGATAATTTTTAGTACGTCGTTGAACATAAAACGGTAGTATTTACCCTCCGTCAGCAACGTTGATCGTAATTTCTCATCTCATACTCGTACGAGAGTACTCGTATTAACATGGGAAATCGAGGCAACAAAAATGGCATGGATCTGCCATCTTCGAATGCTTTGTCGCAGGAAGAAAACAGCTCCATCAACACCAAGGAACAAAGGACGACTGAAATTTAGTCCGTCCTTTCTCTCGTTGGAAACCGTTCTTTAGGTTGTCGCAAGGCAGAAAATCTTGGACTTTATGCGGGGATTTTCTCTTGGTAGGCAGCCACTACGTTGTTGCATCTCTTCTGTGTTCGTTCGCTGGAGAGGTAACGACGTCGATTCAGTACTTGCGACATGAAAATAAATCTATTTCGGGAGAAAAGGACAGGTTTTATAACCGGAAATAATCGCAGCAGAGATCTCACTTCTTGCCTGACCCACCCCCCCCTAATTTTTCTTTTGCGAACGAGTTCAAGGCAGGGTTTCCTGCTGGGTTCCGTACTTGCGTGCGCGGAATAACCCATTGATCGCAGCACGCATCTATATTAGTCATGGTAGAATCGCAGTATAAGCAAGAATCAGCAGCCTACCTGCTCAATGGTCATCTTGACCCCAACATCGCTTCCAAGTAATCAGTTAATCTAACAGAGAAGTAGAACCTCACAAAATTTTCACTAAACTGTGATTTTTGGAAAAAACAGCTTTGGTAAGAAGACAATTTCCCCATTATCGTCCTATGCATTGCTCCTCAACAACATCACCGGGCCTGGATTGGTAGAACCTTCATTATCATACAGCCTGCCTTTGCTCCAATTAATTCATTCTGTCCTTTAGGTTGCGATGTGCGTGGCTTATCAACACGGAGGATGGCTTCCAGCGACATCTTTACTATTTGTACGGGAAGCCTGTCGCACACAAACTTTCACAAAATACGCAGCACGCACTGAAGATATATAATATCGTGGCAGTTTCAATTATTTAGCATTCCTTCCTCTCAGGGCGCAGCTGTTGGTTCTCTTCTAAGCGCTGGATTCTTGGTGGAGGTGAACGCCAGTTTAACTTTATTTTCGCTCCATCAAGAATGTTGGTTGACGTAACTGTTTTACTGTTGTCTTCCTCTTCGTCGTCGATTATTTCTTCGCGCTCCAGACAATGACCCGCTTTCACGGAAACGAGCACTTCGAGGGCAGGTTGTGAGAGAGTAGACTTGTCGTTTGGAAAGTTTTAGCTTTCTGCGAACAGAATGTTGGCGTTAGGAGAGCAGCTAATCCTGATATGGTTAATCCATCAGGGTGGAGTTTATGGAGATGGCCCGTGCTTTGTTTCCACGATGGGGTTATTACATTGTCTTCATCCTTTTCCTCTTCAACATCACAACAAGGTTGTTTACATGATTTTGCGGAATACGTGCAATGAGGTTCCTGCACCAATAGTAGTTAAAATATTTGTGAGTGTTGGTCGTCTCTTCTGCCTCCGCCGCCGCCGCCTCCTCCTCCTCCTCCTCCTCCTCCTCCTCCTCCTAATCTAATCGCTTGCCATACCGTTGCAGCAACGTTTCTGCCATTCTGGAATCCGCCCAAACCTTGGACCAGACTATATTGATGGTTTTTGGCCAAGTAGGGGCTAACATGAAATATACAAATGAAATGATACACCACACACACCAGCCATACCAAACAATAAAAAGCCTCATCACACCGCTGGACAGCAAAACTGCCATATGCGTGATGTGTAAGCGTGGGATCGCCCTTTCCCCGCTCCTTTTCAAACAAGACTTTCTTCATTCTCTTGTTCTTTGACGTTTACCTCATTACTTCTTCTCAGGTTTGCGCCCTGGAGCTCAGCCCTGACTTCGGAGTCGTGTGTGTTACGGAGAGTTCCATTGATATAGACAGCGTCTTTGGAGAAAATATCGAATATGTATCGGTGGGCTTCGTTGCGCTGGCTATTATCTCGGTAATTCATATATGTATATATATATATATATATATATATATATTGACGATATTAACTGCGAGGACATTGGAAACATTAAGAACGTTAAGGGCTTAAGGAGGGTAGAAAAATGAGACCTGAGCATGACAAAATGGGGGATTAGCGTTCCCTGTTAGAATAAACTGCATTAAGACCACTGCATTGTCTTTGAACATGCACTATGCTTATTGATTTAGCCGAAATTGTGAATAATATAAATTCAATCTAGCCCTCTAGACTTACTCTCACCCCCACCCCCCATCATCTCCTCAGATTCCAATAGGCTTCTGGAACTTAGAAGAAAACATGATCATCCAGATATTTTCATTTATCGCCTTGTACGTGTCGCGGAGGAGAGGACGGGGGGGGGGAGGGGGGGAGGAGGGGGAGGAAAAAGAAAAAGAGGATGAGATTCAGAAATATTAGTGGATGTAACAGCAAGCACGCACACACACACACACAAATACACACACACACAAATACACTCGATTCTTCAACTTTCGCTCGCCACTCGCACTGATATCACCATACATTAGCGCCGCCTTTTCAGTCTACACACACCATAGACGAAGGGGGCACACTCTTACAATGATACGATTTCTTTTTTTTTAAATATGTAAAATCGGCGCAGGTGTGTGCTGCTGGGCGAATTCTGCGTCCAATTCTTCAACAATGGTCTCCATCCAGAGTATCTTCCAGTGTCGGTAAGTAGTAGTGAGAGCCCTGCCCAAGCCGCTGCTTGCCCCCGTCGTGAAGCAAACAATTTTTGCCCATCTTCTCCTACTCCCAAGAACCATATGACGTTATTTTGTTGATGATGATGCAGAGCCTGAACCATGGCGCCGGGGCGACGCTCGGGTCTATCCTGTTCAATTTCGCCTTCGTTGTGACCGTGCCGTCTTGGGTACGTCAGAAGATGATCGCGCTACCGTCGCATAAGCGCTGCATCTCAAAGATGATAATGATGATGGTGGTGATGGTGATGGTGATGGATGAGCAGAAGCAATTGAACAACCTTCGAGTGGTGAAAGATTTTTTAATCTCACCCCACCACTGCTGCTAGTATTTTTGAAAAATGGAAAGCTTATTTTAACGGAGTTTGTCCTCCTCCTCCTCCTCCTCCTACTATTACGACTATTATTACGACCACAGGTTAACGAGAAGCGAAAGGATGTAATACCTCAAAAGATAGCGATATGAAGAAAATAGCTCTATAGTTTCATAGAATATAATGGAAATGCATCTTCCAGCTCTTTGGATGATGATGAGGAGGAGGAGGAGGAGGAGGAGGAGGAGGAGGAGGAAGAATAAGATGATGATGGTGATTATGATGATGACGTGTGGTTTTGTCCTCGTAACGGCCACAACAGGTCCGCATCCATGAAACTCTCTCGTCAACGATATCGACAGGTGCTTGATTCATCCTAGTACCGGGAGTAGTGAATAACACTCGTTCATCCGCGGCGTGGCCGTTCGATTTCGGCGCGTTGTTCTGTTCTTTCTGACTTCTATTAACCCACGCACACAGGCACGCTCATGTTTGCACTGATGGGCTGCGTCGGGGCAATGGCCTATCAGTTCCCCAATGGGGCGGTACGGACGTTAGATCGCACCTCGCTATTATCTCTTTACCCCTTCTCTATATTCTTTTCTGTCCTCCTTCTAGCTCTTTCTCTTCTATTTCCTCCTCCTCCTCCTCCTCCTCCCCCCCCTCCACCGAGCATCGAGCCTGAATCGCATTGCAGCGCGATCCAACAGCGATGTAAGTAAGGGCTGATTGATCACCATCCTTCTTTCTGCAGGACTTGTTGACGAAACTAAGCATGCCGAGCCAGTGGTAAGCAAAACCAGCAAACGCTGTACACCTGCTGCTCTGATTGTTCTGACTACACTAGCTGACAGTAGACGCACCTCACTCCATCGACTAGAAAATGATGATGGTGATGATGATAACAACGCAGGTTTGTAACACGGGTGTTGGCGCAGCTGTTCCCCCCCCTCGTGCTGGTCCCTGGAATACCCATCCTCTCCATCATCGTCCGATATAATCTGCTCGAAAACCGTAATATCAACCAGAATTGAAGGGGAGGGGGTGATGATATGATGCGTGCGGTACGATACATGTTATGATGAGAGACGATATCAAAAACATGATCTCTCTCTCTCTCTCTCTCTCTCTCTCTCTCTCTGTGTGTGTGTGTGTGTGTGTGTGTGTGTGTGTGTATGTGTGTGGTTGCGATTCATTATGGAACTAGCATTCACTCGTATATGAGCGGATGCCCCCCCACCACCACCACGCGTCTGAGAGGAAGACCGCCATCATTATGATGATACCTTTGCTGCTGCCTGTTCCGTCTCACAGGTGTCTGTGGTCCCTTTGTCGGCAATATGATAGCCGTGGTGAGTAGCAGTCTTAGCAGTTGTTGTTGTTGTTGTTGCTATCATATGTCGTGGGAGCAGACCGTCTCGTCGTGGCCCAATGCACTTTTTATCCTTTTTTGCCGTTGGCTCTGATGCCGCTGCTGCTGCTGCTGCAGGTTCTCCCTTGGCTAATTGCGTTCCTGACCATGTCCGGGAATAAACTCAATATAATTCTGAATTGGTAGCACCAGCACTCGTCGTCGTCATAGACAGACAGTTGTAGTAATCCGCTCTGTCTCCTCTTCGCTTGCACGCTGCTCCTGGCCTCTGCGGTCTTTCTATCATTTCCTTTAATTATTCAAAAGTGGTAAATTATGTCGAGGGCATTTGATATGATAGTGATGATTAATGGTGGTAATATGAGTCAGCCCCCCCACCCCCCCCAGCCCCGCAATGCGCATGGTGAGGATATTGTATTTTTGTTTGGATGGAGCAGGTCGGGGCTCCTGACTGTCGTGCCCCTCAACTTCTTGATTCCGTGTGCGATGTACCTCATCTCCAGGGAAAGCAAGGGAGTGTGCAAGGTGCTGAAACCAATATTGAGAGTAGAAGTAGTAGTAGCAGCAATGATGGCGGTTGTATGTATCTGGTGTTCCGCAGATGACCTCGATCACGACGACGTTGGGCGACTCGAAGGAAGAAGCAGCTGCTGCTGCTGGTGCTGCTATTGCAAAAGGTAGTGAGCTTGCCAGGAAGAAGCGACTAATAATAACTATACCTAATGCTCGAAACCGGGAGTCGATTTTCCGAGTGGAACACCGGCGCTGCCGACTTTCACCCTGCCCGCAACAAGAAGAGAGAGAGGAGGGGGCTTTTGTCTTGGTGCAGGACAAAAGCCAACGTTGTCGTTAGTGCTTTCAGCGTGGCCAGCTGAGCCCCTCTTTGCCATCTTTCGAGGCGAAATCGTGATGTTATCGTTTCCTGATTCATCTTTGTTTCCCTCTTCTTCCCCCCATTTATTCAGAGAAGCAAGAAGTGATGATGAAAAATAGGAGGAGGGATAGCGAGGGAGAGAGCGGCGGCTGTACCATATCGTGGAGAAGCACCCAAATGTACGCACACCGCATGATAGGAGAGACTAGAGCAACATACAGATAACAGTGATGGCATCGAGCAGCAATACTGACGCCATTCTATATTAACAACGCACTCACACACGCACACACAAATATATAAATATGAATATATATCTTCACCTAACTTTACTTACTATAGAGACATACATATGCGTGTGTGTGTGTGTGCGTGTGTTTCTTATTAATTTGCGGATGGTAGCCCTTGTACCCCCATTCCCCATCCCCCCTTTGCCAAAGGGATGTTGCTCCATACGAGAGAGAATTCACCTTAAGAACAAAAATGGAAGAGGAATCGCAAGGGCCTCACTTTGCATGTTACGTTGCTCTCCCCCCCCCCTTTCAGCTGCAACTACGGTAGTACCGAGCAAGATCCATCTCCAGGCCCACCTCGGAAGTATCATCACCAACCGAAAAACATGCCGAAGGAGGAGGAGGAGGAGGATGATTTCCAAGGTTAGAACCACGCTGTATTCACATCAAGCCTATCAGCCCCCTCTCCCCATTCAATACGCGCATCTCATTCACCTTACATAAATCCATCGCCAGATGCTGTCGCCCCTTTCCGAGTCCTGCCCTGCTTGTCAAGGGAGCAGAGCCACACAGTGGCCTGGATTGTGATATTAGTGGTGAGTCTCATCAACTGTACGGCGATTTTCTTTGCGGTGAGCGAGCTGATCAGGACGCAAGATACCCAAGACGGGATCCCTCCACCACCTCCCGCTGGTCAGTAGTACACCACATGATAGCGCACAGCACTGCACAAACACGTGCAGCTTTGCGTATCCACTAGGAGTAGTAGTACTAGTAGAAAGGGCTGTGGTTGTAGTGAGCAGCAGGGCGTTGGGAAGTAGCAATCGTGCTGAGCTGATTTGGGATGTTTTGGGATGCGGTTGCTTCTAATTCCACATCTCTCATGGTAGATTCGCTGATCTGTGCACACTGTTTGTGTTTGTGCCTCTATTTCAACAGAGGGCATTTTAGAGGCTCTGAATCCAAGTCGCAGGGTTCATGTCAATAGCACTATCTTAAGTAAATATGGCGCCCATGCCTAAGCTTTAGCTCCCCAGAAAGATAGTTGGAATTTGTAAGATAGTATCTCAGCTCGCTAGCTTGCTTAGCTTGCTAGCTTGGGCGGTACGTCATCAGTCTAGCAGTGTTTAAAAAGGTTGATATTAGAAACCACGATTTTGACGTATACAGCGTGCTAGCGTGGCGGCCAATTTTGTGCAGCACTAGAGCAGTGCTGCTACAACACAGAACATGTGTGTGCGTGTGTGTACGTGCGCATTGGGGGTCTATTTGTAGACGTGGCGTTCGCACAACGACGCTTATAGATGGTGAATGCAATGCAACAAAGGCATGGCAATGCGCTGCCTCAAGTACGTACGTATAATAAACGGTGTCACATCTGCACGGTGATGATAGTTATAGGCATATCTTCATGCATGTACTTGTTCATGCAATATCAAAGTAGTGCTACGTGCATGCTAGCATGTTGGCCGCTTTAGCGCTGGATATGGCACCCGCCTGCTAGCCTGGTTAGCTGGCTCTACTAGTCTAGCTAGCTAGCTATGTGCATAATCTAGATAGATAATCTTGGTCCGTACAATGTAATCGATCGACTTACGCATTATATGAACACCGCATCGCAGTTGTCCTACTCCAGTAATTCTTTGCCATCAATCGTTGCGTACATCATTCACGTACACAGACTAGCAGATAATGCAGTACCGAATATATTCAATCTATGTCTAGATGTGGCACCACATGCACAGAAATGGCCATCATCATGCGGGTGTCAGCCATCGATCATCACTAACTACGATAGCTAGATCATGTGAACGAAGGGTAATTAGATGAAGAAAGACATAGCTTGTCAACGTCCTTCTAAAATAAACATGCATATGGAGCTCGTTTTTCCAGGTCAAAAAGGCACACACGCCATCGCCATTCGCTAAAGCACAATGTTCCTGCTGCAGGCCCCCATTATTGCGAATACGGCACCGACGAGTGGTGGAGGAAGATGCGCACCTTGCCGTCGTCGTTACGCTTGTAACCGAAGGTGTACTCAACCTTGGCCTCGTCACCGGTGGTGGCACAAGTAAACACGTAAGATCCCATAGCGATGGCGACAGGACCGCTCAGGTCAATCTGGTGGTTGGTAAAGACAACCTCCTTCCACCCATTGCCCCCGTTAATGGCGAACCCGCCATCTTCTTCGTAGCCGCCATCGACGTTGCTTCCACCGACGAAGTACGACATAGCCTCCCCCCCGGTGGGGCGGAAGGGATACTCTGCTGCCTTAGTCGGCTTAAAGAGAACGTTGGTGTGACCATAGCCGTAGAGCTCCCCTGCTGCGGCGCCGGCGGCACCGACAAAGTCTCCCTTTTCCAGGTAAGTCTTGCTAATGGTCTTGATTGCGGTGGCCCATTTGTCTTGACATTCAAGGACGTCTGCCTCTGTCACTGCAGCACCCTTCGAATTAGCCGCAGAAGCAGTGAGTAGTAATAACAGGGAAAACATAATTTGACAGTGAGCGGAATTTGATGTTGAGACGACTCAGTGATATTCGTTCTCTGCTTACTTTTACTGCATATGTGTGCCTCACGAGTACTTTTAAATTTACATCGATACTAGAGGGAGGGGGGGAGGTGAGGGGACAGAAGGAATGGGGACTACCGCGGTGGAGAATTGCCGATTTCCACGAAATACCTGATCCAATGATTTGAAAACTCGATCAGTTTTATCATTTCCAGATGTCTATTTTGCTAACTCTCAAGTCTTCTCTATCGACGAAATATTTCGGGACCTTCTTCGGAAGGCCCTTGAAGCTTGTAAACTTTCTTGCAGAGCGTTGCAAAAAGGATCGAGTCCCAAACATCGTCGTACAGGTTTGGTTTACTACTTTTGAACCTACACAGGGCGAGTGTGTTTGTGTGTTTGTGTGCGTGTTGGCAGCAGTTTCACCCTAAAATTTTCCGTGTCTCTCCCACTGTTACGATCCAACCAAGCCCTCCACCAACCCACCCCCAAGCCCCTGCTCGCTCCCTCCCTTCCCTTCACACCGCACGGCTTTTCACTTACCCGGCCGGTAGTTTTTGGCAGCTCCTGGAAAATAAAAAACGCATGCCGAATTTCACCTGCGTCTTGCGATTTCTCTTGGTAGTTGATGTTTTTCAACTCGTGGGGATTTTGGGAGCTGGACGTCCCCGTCACTCCGAACTCGGAACTTGTGCGCTTCCTTGGACTGAACGCCACAAAAACCACGCTGAAGTGCATGGTGAGCAACATCTGCACTGACGAAGACCATGAAACCGATCAACAATGAGTTTGTGGCAATGATGAAAAAACAAAGCACGTGAAAGAAAATCGGATCGACCCACGCCAGCACGTCGATCAAGGAAGCATTGAGAACCATTTGACCAGCACAGCTGAGCATTGAGCACTGAGTGTGCAATGTGCATGTGATGAAAATGAAATTGACATGATCGCTAAGGCACATTATGCAAACATTTCCATCGCAAAGCGACACGCTGCTAGCGCTGGCACGTCTAGACGTCTTGCTGCTGTGGTGTTGTCGTGGGGCGACGCAACGATGTTCGTTGAAACCACGCAAAACAGAGAACACATTGTTGTCACCTGACAGAACTGTGAGTTTCACTTTGGAAGGTGTGTTCTAGTGTTGGACAAAACTTTCAGCAAAATTCAACTGAAACCTGCTGAATCAAAGTGAAACGTGGTGAAAGCAAAAAAGCAATTGAAAGGCAAAACCGAAACCGAGCGAAAAATTGCAGTGACAAACTCATTGAATCACAGATGCGACTGGCAAGCGAAAAAAAAAGCAACTTGAAAGAGTTTTTTTGTGAGTCAAACAAGTTTCTGAAGGAACTTTGCCAAAATCCTTTTGCGCATGGTGATGAGCCACACTGCTAGACTGCTGGACTGTGCAATTTCAGCATGCCAGCATGGATCTCTGACGACCCTCCAATCCACACACACGTCACGCAATTCGATATATAGCGATGCTGCGTCCTTCGAAAGTTGACAAAAAGTGATTCTGAGCACTCTTGGTTTTCAAGCTGATCGAAAGCGTGCAGGTGCATGAAAACAAAATCATGATCGTGCCGGCATGCGTGCAACGTTGACAGGTCTGTCTAGAGGTGACTTAGTGCGCAGTGAGCTCATTCGATGCTGCACAATTGATCATTTCATGACAAATTTCATGCGTTCACACAACAAGTCGCATCATGGCATCGAAGAAGAGCTCATCAGCGTGATCTGCCATGTTCACAACCTGCCAGTGACAAACTTGACAAAAACGAGTGACTGAAAGCATGTGTACTTTGAAGAGAGCAAATTAGGTTGCATTGCTGCACGCGAACGGAAGCTAAGGATGCGAAAGTCAAGTGACATTGTGTTTTGTCGAGACACTTCATTAACAGCTTCTGATTTTGTCTGCTTTTTCGGGCTCCCCGATGACAACTATTGATTGAATTCTTTGAGAAGTCAAAGGCGGTCCTTTCATCTTCAGGTGGCCTCCCAAAAGGAAGAAAAACTTCATGCAATGATGTGACCCCATGATGGGCACAGTCTTTTCGTAAATACAGATGTGGTGAAGGAACAACGGTCGATTTGCAACCTCTACTAGTCGCAAGAGGAGCAGATTTAGCTCTTCGAAGATTTGGAAGACTCGTAGGAATTTTGAACGGAGAACCAAATTTCTTGATACCGTTGTTTGCTTTGCATATGGGTTCGGGCTTGTGAAAACTCTTCCTCAATGTTGTCATGTGATGTTTCTTCGCGGCAGCTGCTTTCTTACGTTTCATCCGGAAGAGACGTTTCTTTTGCTTTCTGTTCATTTTCTTAGGTGTAGCTCTCATTGGTAAGCTTTTGCGAGCTCGCACCGACACGGCTCGAAAGGTTGCAGCTATGGGACAGTGATCAGAGGGTATCAAGTCAGAAGGTAGCCCCCTTTTACAGACTTGGTTTCTAGTGTGCGCCGAAGTGAATATTGGCACCACATGACAGCAGTCCGCACAACGTGAATCAAACCATATCCAGTCTAAAACCCCGGACCATCCCCCCACCGCTATTGTGAACGCTGGTTCTCGGTTCCACCTCACACGATATGCACTCTTCAAGTTGTCTTCGAACCCAGATTCAACCACAGAACCATTGTTGTCTTTGACTCTACCATTCTGGAGGAGGGATACGACCTCGGAGTCAGGCCCGGCGTTGAGATCCCCGCACAAGATTAGCCGATGGTTTGATTTTTTGTTTTCGGGTTTTATTCTTTTAAAGAGGGATTTCATCTGGTTTAAACGATGGTTCGGCTTTGTTGCGTCAAGATGTGCGTTCGCAATCACCCAGACAACGCCTTCATCATTTTCTGACGAGTGATGCTTTATATCTTCGTCTTCTATTCTCTTATCATTTTTCACATGATCTTTCTTATCATCATTTTCTTCATTTTGTTGTCTTAGAGCTGTCACCATTACCCGAGATCTATGTATCTCGTACTCAATCGTAAATTGAGCTGCCTTGAACATTGTTGTATTGCCAATGTACTTTATCCCGGCCTTCGAGCCCTTGTCCTTCTGGTGAACGAGAGAGTATCCATGCTTTGTAGCAAAATCTTTTAGGACAGAGTCCCAGCTCGCAAGCTCCATCTCTTGAAGGCATACAATATCCGCGTCATATCTCGCGATCGTGTCAAGTATTCTTCCCATCCGAACTTTCCAGTCCAAGCACTTTGCCGGTGACCTGGGAAACTGCTTTTTGGAGCAATACTGCGGTGCTAGGATGTTCCACGATAGCACTGACACACGGCCTCCTCCATCAACCACCTCCGGCCTACAGCCTTTTATCCGACTCATTTTGAGGCGTTAGCCTTTGGATTTTGATGCTGGCCGACGAGTCCAACAGGAAGCGAACTTTCCAGGATTTCTGCAGGAAAGCTCTCGAATGTTCCACCAAGCAGCAGCGAAGAACCTGCCAGAATCGCCACCAGCTAATTGACTTTCATTCGAACCGAACCCTCTTTTGGGAGGTGCGACATGCCGACGCATCGGTCCCTTTTTTCCAGTCGTGCGACAACCGGTGACTGTTGCAAAAGGAGGGCAATCTGTCGATTCTTGGGAGTCGATTGTAACAAGGCATTAAATGCTGTCGCATCATTATTTACCCCTGCGCTTTGTAAACGATTTTACTTTTTTATATCTGAACTCTGCCACCCTCCCCGGAAGCACTCGAACGCTCACGTTTTGCATTTGGATCGGGCGGGAGCCTTTCGCGTGCTGCCCCCAGATCTGGTCAACCTGTTGCAGAACCAGGCTACTCTTGTAGAACACTTTCACAATGGCCACCGCTTTTGAGAAGGAAGCCCTGCTAAAAAAAGTCAAGGTAGGCTTCTTTTACGCTACCCACTTTTGCAAATCTACGTCAATCAACAACAGCCATGATCTTGTTGCGCTATTCTGCGATCAATAGGATCTAGAGGATAAGAATAAAGCTCTGGAGGATGAAAAAAAGGCGTGGAAAGCCACCGAAGTCCAGGTATTACTACTATACTTGTTTGAAGATGCTGATATAATTTGAGAATGAATGATTGGCATATCATGGCATCCAACCGGATCGTCGTACAAAGCTTCCTTTCTATCCGCTTGAAAATTTACATACGAACATTATTGCGTTTAGTTGAGGCAGAAAATCGAAGAGCTGGTGCAGCAGGTGGCGGTACTGACCAAGAAAACGGATGATCGTGGTGATGGTGGGGTTTCCCTGAGACTTACAGACGCCGCCTCTGGAAAAGGTAGCAGCTCCATCACCGCAAAATCCACGGGTCAAGACGACTGTTGCATCAAAAATTTTGTCATGTTCTGGGAATATAATCATGCTCACTGAAGTTAATTATAAACAAAGGCGGCGGCGGGGGAGGGGGTTCCGAAATGGAGGACTCAAGCATTGGATCGTTGTCCGCCATCGCTAATTTCTACAACACCGTCGGCAGTGGTGACTATATTTAAGTGTGCTGTGGCTTCACCCTGTGGTGGAGTTTTATTCTTTAGTTTCTCTGTGAACAAAAGTTATGTACATTTCGAGTGTTTTACGGTCTTCGTTCAGAGTGATGTTACCGTTTCCATTCAACCTCCACACACCCATGCACGTTAATAGGTAAGAACAAAGAGAAGCTTCTGGGTAGCTTGCGAGCGAAGAACACTCTCGGTGGGTCCCTTGTCGAGTCAACACATTACGCGTAGCTTGTGTAGCCGATTTGTAAACATTCTTGGAGCGGCATGCACGCTGTATTCCTCCTCTTTCGTAATTGGATGCTTGTGTGAATTTGTAGTATGTGTTTATAGCGAGCTGTAGCATGCATGTATTTCGTCTGGGCAATGTAAAGCTTTTCTACTTGTTAAGGACTGCCCTCTGAAGCTGCAATTGTTTTATCTTAGGAGTAGGCTCACAAAATCGGAGACCGCTGGTAGAATGAACTGCTGAACAGCACACACACACACACACATAGAGAGAGAGTTGGGGGGGGGGGAGGGGAGCAGAGGGGGAAGCAGAATAATCAAAGAATGTGCGATTGAACTATCATAAAAAAACTCAATCCCATGACAGAAATAACCCGCCATGTGGCTGTTTTCGCAGGCGAAGAGGCCAAGCGTGTTGGTTATGAGCAACATTAGTGCGCAATTGGCAAGGGATAGGTAGGCAGGAGTAGTAGTAGCAGTGTTGTAAGCATGGAAACGTGTGTTCCAAATGCCCGCCACCGCTCCTCATCCTCCTTTGATATTCTTGTGTTCTTTGTTTTCTGTCATCTCTGGGGGGGTGTAATAAATGTCAGGGAACTCACCTTAGCCGTAGGCGATGATGACGACCCTAATGCCAAGTAAGCAAAGCAACGATGATAGTTGATGATTGACGATGATGGCGGTGATGGTCATGATCAAAGCACACGCACACACCTCCCTATGTTGCGGGCCTACTCACGTCTCTCTTCCCTTTTCCAGTTTTCTCTCTTCCGACGACGAGAGCGAGGATGAAAGCAAATTAGCTGTGGCCCTCTACGATTATATTCCAGACACGGTGATGCGTAGTACTGGCAGCAGTATTAGTAGCAGTAGTGGTGGTGGCAGTGCCAGTATAGTTGTCTCACAAATCGCTATCTATTGCCATCATCAACATCATTATCGTTGCACCGGTTTTTTTGTCGGAATTTATACGTTTCAGGAGCACACGAGTGACCTAAGCTTCGCAAAGGGCGACGCGATCTTTGTTTTCTCGTACGTGCAACACGGAAAAATACGTGAACATGCCAGTGGGGGGGATTGGGAGAGTTATTTTCCCTCTTCTTCCATCAGTAGTAATCAATCGGCAAAACCATCATCGCTATAGCCCTCCTCCTGACCGAAGGAATCCCCCCCCCCCCCCCCCTTCCTCATATTATTCATATCTAAAACAGGCAAGAGGAGTCGGGTTGGTGGATCGGCGAGACCCATGGAGAGGTAGGTGCCACTGCCAACACCATGCTTGGGGAACTTGTGAGCGACGATTAACTGCTCTTGCTCTAATTTTAAGAATCCGTAGATGCTGCCGCGCACCGCGGCAGCAGCAGCAGCATTACGCCTTCATTAGCTGCGATGTAAGTCACACACACGACTCTGCTGCCTTTTGCCCACCAGGTCCCAAGCCGCGGGATGTTTCCTTCGAATTACGTGAAGCTGGTTGAGGTGCCACACCAGCAGGAGGGGGGGGATAGCGGGCAGAAGGCTAAATCGCCGCTGTCACTCTCCCCGCTCGGCTCGGTCTCTTCCTCTAGATTCACCAAAACGCGCTACAAGATGAGGTGAGGGACAAGAGAAAGAGGGGGAGAGAGGGGCGGGGGGGGGTTGCATGCGCGCGCAGCCTTTCAGCCGCTTTATGCTATCGTCCTTGCTTCGTTTTTCTGACCCCTAGCTTCTCGTGCTGTTATCACCATCATCATCACCATTATCATCATCATCATCGCCATCATCATCAACATCATCACTCCAAGCACCAATCACCATCTCGTGTAGGGACGATTCAAAGTACGACTTCGTAGCGACTCGAATCTTCCCCGACATCAGATCCACCAAGGTAGCAGCAGCAAGAGCGTGCCAGGCACTCGCCAGCATTGCGCGAGGCGAGCGAGAAATTCGATGGTAGATAGATGCAGCGCGCGCGCGCGCGCATGAATCCTCTTTCAACCTACTCTTCTTCCTCTGCTTCTTATATCACTGCTTCAGGTGCGCGACGTGCCAAAAGACCGCGTGTGGAAAGCTTACAATCGTGTTACCGGCAAAGATGACAATGTACTGAAACAACACAGCGACGTAAACTGCTCTGTTGCTGTCACTTATCCCCCCCAACCCCTCTTCTCTCCCATCATGTAGGTTTACCTGCCGCTGAACAAGGGGGACTGGGTGTTCATGTACGAC